>VWZZ01007444.1:606761-651504 GCA_013399095.1 Psophia crepitans | reverse complement strand
ATTCTATTCTATTCTATTCTATTCTATTCTATTCTATTCTATTCTATTCCACATCCGGAGAGCTTCGGGTTAGCCATAAACTCTGTGTATGGATTAATATCTTCTTTGTTCACATCAGTCCTGCTAGGTGCCATGGAGAAGTGAGAACCAGAACTTTGTTTTGAGCTGTTATCACATCTCCTGGCATGGGAAATAGGTTGTTAAGCCCCTGCCAGTGTGCAACATGAATGGGAAACCAAAACAAACTGAAAAACCCCTTTCAAGCAGAGATCGTTGCAGAAAGATTGACTTCTGCAACCCAGCGCTACCTTCGAGGAACGCAGCGAAAGCCAGCCAAAGACACCATCTGTTTGTGGCGGAACGTGTAAATTTATATCTATTTCTGAATTCTTGAGTTATGAAACTGGAAATGTCTCAGCTGCAGTGTGCATAGTACATGAAACAGCATGGAGATCCACTCCGTGTTTGAGTGTCCCAGGACACGTGGAGCGCCTACTCATATTGAAACTAAATGAGGCAAGACCATAGCAGCCAGCAGGAACCATTGCAAAACTTCTGTGTCTCCTGGAGCCTTTGCAAAGTGCTTTCAGAGAAATTACCAGGGCTCGCCATGGAAAAGTAACAGCTACTTGATGGGCCAGTTTCCCACAATGTGTATTAGGCATTTCCAGTGTCTTTTCCCCAAAAATCAGCTGGCTTTCTAGTTATGAATCACTCAGATCTGCATCAGCTAGAAGCCTGACTGTATGGTCCTAATTTTCAGTTGTTCTGTTCTCTTTCAGTGGTTCACCTCACACATCTTCTCCTTCATTACCTGTTCCTCACACCAAGAAGGTGACTTTTTCACCTCCAACCTCCTGAAAATGTTTTGGAGGGATGCTTGTATCTCTAGGCCATGCATCATCAAAGGCCAGCAGCCCACACGGGTCAGAAGCTTTGCAGAGGTGGGTCTTACTTTCTGAGCATGGGCTGGAACCCTCTGCTTTGGAGACCAGCACTTCAGGTTAACATGGGTCCTTGACGTAACAACTCCAAGCCTCTGGTATTAGTGTATATCAACCTAGTGCCCACTATGTCTATTTAAAGTGGTCATTCTTCAGGGCAGGAATACCTTTGTGAGTGTTTCTAGCCCAGAGGGACCCGAATCCCTGTTGAATTTTCAGCTTGCTCCTATACACAAACAGTGATAAAGATGGGAAAGAAAGGGAACAGCCACTGGAGTGTGGAGTGTTTCCATTAACTATTACAGAAATGCTAAATATCATTGGCACAGAATGATGGTTATGGCGGGTTTTGCAAGTGCAAATATCCTTCGACTTCGGTGGTCAAGGTGAACATTTTCTTACCCATGTTCTAGCCTGTTAATCAGGTTGCATATTGGAGAGCTCTGTCCTTCTGATATACCTACCCTGCTCATTTGTCTCACAAATACGTTGCAAACCCCCCCTGATTAAAGTTGCACAGAGCCTTCAGCTCCGTCAATGGTGTAATTTGCATTTCACTTGGCTTACAAGCCTTGGGGCTTTGTCTTCTGTTATATAGGATATGCTATACAACAATTAGCCTGGAACCAAGACAACATGAGTTTGCATGGTAATGAGCTAATTTTTTCTTGCAAAGCCTGACTCGTGTTGAAAAGATTATATTCCAGTCATCTTCCAGTCATTTAGTGTGATTCTTGCATGTATTTTTCAAAAGGTTTTGGCCAGCCACGCTGCTTTGGGATAGTCTGAATATGGCTGCTAGGGTTATTTGCTGTCAGTCCTCAAGCTGGCAGGGCTGACCGCAAATACTGTGGAACAGGTGAAGAATCAGTTGGGTCTGTTAATTATTGTCCTATGATTGTCTAACATTAGGCTTTTGAACCGTTATCAAATTTTTAAAAGATAGATGATTTTGTAGTTTTGAGGCGTTAGCTGGATGCCATGAAACACTTCCAGCCCTCTTAGCGTGTTCTTGCTGTTTTCTGATTTCACAGGGTTTGGGCTTTTTCCTATTTATTAATGCTGCTCCTTGGATAATTACAGCTCTCCTCCTCTGCGATTGCCTCTGATCATATTATAATTTCCTTTAATCTTCATATGAAATTTCCTTAGATTCAGGATCCAGAATGAATTTGAGTATTATTGATCAAATAATGTGCCACATCTTAAAAGAGCCCTTACCACATGGTGTATATCCTTGCAGCTCATTATAGCAGAATCACTTTGAAATGCAGTCTTGTCCCCTTCCCTGTAATGGGGAGAAATGATCTAGTCTTGATTATACTATTGTTCCCCCTTTCCATGTAGGATTAACATCAATCAGCTGGACAGCATGATTGATTTTCTAATTAATAAGGCATTTGTATCATCTTGCATAACCACACAAAGCTTAATGGGTTCCCTACTGTATCTGAAAACTGACTTTGTGTGCGTGAATTTACTCCTGTACTTGGAAGCTTCTTAACTAGTGGTAAGGCTAGTTAGAGCATCCTTCACGTAGAGCTCTCCAGTGCAGTAAATGCTTGAAAGCATGTTTCACCAACCGCCACAACCCGATTTAAAAGCTTATTTTGAACAATGACTTTTGTCCCAAGGCTAAAAAAAATTAAGAGGTGTGGGAAGAGGAGAATTAATGCCCTTCAAGCTCAGCAGTAGCCCCAGGGGATGGGGGCTGCCCGTAGGCACTGCCCTGCCCAGGCTGGCCTGTGGGTTAAGGTCATCCTGGGGCTGCTCCAGTTTACGCCTCACTGCCTTTCCGTCAGCTTTGTGCTGCTTGGTTTGGTTTATGCTAAAGTGAAAGTCCTGAACTACCAAAATGACCCAACCACCTTTACTCTGAACTCTGGGAGCATCTGCACACCACCCCACGAGGCTGTGTCCTATCCTGTCTGCAAATTGGTGGCAGCTGTGTCCTCAAAGAAGTGGTAGAGCATAGAGAGGTCCCAGCCCTCTTGGTGTTCTCAAACGTCAGAGATAGCGACTGGAGAAGAAAAAGGCCAATTAATAACCTTAACTGTGCCCCACACCAGGAAAACCTGACTTCGACCGCTGCAGACACGAGACCGGAGGGTCATGGTGTGACCAGGCGGTGACGAGGAACTGGAGCATGTCCTTGGTGAATAAGCAAGCAGAAATACTGGAGAAGAGCTGTCCCACTTTGCGCTCCTATCCTGGGTTACGGCAGCTAATTGCCGCAACAGCATAAATGATTTACACGCACGTGGCTGGCACAGGGCGTGAGGAGCCTGCATCTCCCCCTGCGTTTGAAGGGCTGTTTGCAGCCAGAGGCACGGCTGCATCTGCAGCAGCGCGCCCAGAGCACACTGGGTTCCGTTGCCCTGGGAAGGTGGTGATGAACCGAGCACAAGCTGAGCAGCGAGGGTGTCCTGCGGGACCTGGCTGCAAGAAAAAAACTGATTCGAGAAATTCTGGTCTGATGCACCAGTTTCTTGCACATGTGACCTTCCCGCACTGCCGGTCTCAGGGGAGCAAAGCTGAAATCAATGAGAAGAGCTGGCATCTCCTTTGGTTCGACTTTGATCTGGCTGTGCTGGGAAAACAGTTTAATTCCCATTTCGCATCTTCGTGTCTTTCAACAAAAGCCCAGAAACTGCAGGCTCTGCTCCTGTTATGAATCTCCCTTTGGCCGCACAGTCCCTGGGAGCAAAAAGATGAAATAAAGACTAAATCTTGCAGGCAAACCAAACAAAATGAGGTCAAACACGTTCCATGATTTTAATCTGCCTTCTAAATTAAATGCAGTGTGGATGGGAGCACGGTGCAGCTTCTGCACAGTCTTTTGCCCTGGCTTACGCTTCTGCAGCCCCCTTGCACTAAATCATAAATCTGACGGTGAAAGATAGACATCAGCACAGATTTTGGCCCTTAGCCCTTACGTACTGTCTAGAGAAAGAACAAGCTTCACAGCGTTGAAATAAATAGACTCCCATGCAAGCCTGAGATGATTTAAATCAGCTCTCTGGTGCGAGAAGCAGCGACCACCCACGTTGTAGTTACTGCATCTGGGACAGACAGTCAGGGATGGCAGCTCAGAGGCTGGGGGAGGGACACGGGGGGGTTTGCACCACTCACAGCTGCAGGGAGAATGTGAATTTAAAGCTTTGGAGGCAAGAAGGATCTGAGAATAACCCGCTATGGGGGCTGTGCAGGCTGCTACAAAACACGATGTGCTGCTCGGGGGAGGTGGGTTCCTGGCTGGGTCCAGGTGATGCACATTATTCTTTGAATGATGTGGCTGAAATGGTGATGCTGGTTAAAAGGGGGTGGTACTTCCAGTAAAATGAGACCACCACGATTTGGCTTTAAGCTGTGCTAAGTGATTTACTACACATAACACGATGGCATCTCATTCTCTGTTGAGATATAATGAGATACAGTTGGAGCTTCACATTAGATCAGCCCCAGCATTTCAGGCCAGTTGAGGCTCCCAGAGGACAGACTGTTTTGCTGCTGAGGAATATCGGGATACGTGTAGCAACATCCCAATTCACCTGATGTAAAAAGTTACATGATTTCTCTACCTAGAGTGAAGGAGGAAAAAAAAGAAAATTAGTAAAAATGGTGGCTGGACAAATCAGCCAGTAACGATGCAGGACAGGCTGAATTCATCAAGAAATCCCTCAGGTTACTGTCCATCAGCTGGGCAGTGGGACCTCTGTGGGGATGCTGTTGACCAGCTGAGACTGTGCAATCACTTTAAACCTCCAGGGATGAGGTTTAAACTAAAATATTTCAGCCCTCCTTGATGACATTAAAAAACCCACACTGTTATGACGATGTGGCTGGCGTGTAGTAAAGGAGAAGGTGAAGTGCCTGAGGTTTTGCCTTGTAACTCCATCATGAAAGACTGGTACAAGCCACGGGGCTTGGGGACCTTTCCTCTCCTGGTGCCCCAGCTGAGCAGGGAGGAGATTTGGGGGCTGGAAGTATCCTGTTTGGGTGTCAGGCCAGGTACCTCCCCATCAGAGCAGTGGGGAGTGTGGGACCTCCTGCCCTCCTTTGGATGCTAAAGGAAGATTTCCAGCTCTTGAATTAACCTGGGAGGTTTTCCCTGGTGCTGCGCAACTTCCAAGCTCTGTGGAGGCTGCTGCTGGAGGCCACACACAGCTCCGCTGCAAGAAGAGGAAAACCCCGTTACCTGGGCAGGTTCCTGCTTCCTTGGTTTCTCTTCACCTCTCAACCTCCTGAGAGATGCCCATCAATTTTTATATCATGTGTTACATGATACACATCTCTGTCCTGGAGATGCTAAGATTGTTGCTGTGATCTTTGATGAGAACAACACGGGATGTTGGAGCACCTCGTGCTAACAGCTCCTCTTCCAAATTGTTAAATTGACTCTCATGTAGGTTTTTATATTTTTTATATTTTTTGTGTTTTATCTTTTGGAGGAAATTGCCATCCTTAATTAATCTTGGATCATGTAATATTTTGTG
The DNA here is from genome assembly GCA_013399095.1 of Psophia crepitans. Lineage (NCBI taxonomy): Eukaryota > Metazoa > Chordata > Aves > Gruiformes > Psophiidae > Psophia > Psophia crepitans. Next base: position 646,064 of record VWZZ01007444.1, on the reverse strand, counting down.
TAATTGACTTATTGATTGCTCTAAATATGCGATCATTTATCCTCTTACTTAGTCCATTGGCTGAATGACATTTTGGTTCTTGAGACCAGCTCACCCTTTGCTCACCGGTTTGAAATCACTGGACTTATTCCATGAATTCACAGATTCATTATATCTTGTTAATAAAATGGGATAAAGCCACCTTTTATAAATAATTTTGTTTCATTTGGTTTCCCCAGTATAGAAAAGGAGATGAAATATTAACCGGGCTTTCCTAAGCAAGACCATCTGTATTTTCCAGTCTTTTTGGCTGAGTGGTGAGAAGCGACAGTCAGCAAGTCTCAGCTGCAAACCCAGCCTGGTCAGCCAGCAGAGCGGGAAGGGCTGGCACAGAGGATGCTCCTGCCAAGCCATGACGGTGAGACATCCTGCTCTGTGCATTTGAAGCAGAACAAGATCATCCCCCCGGTAGCAGAGCCTGCTCTGAGCCATTCAGAAGACCTCAGGAAAGACCTGGTGTGAAGAGGTATCTCTGGTCCTTCCCACGAGTTTTGCCATTTGGACATCCAGGTTGTCTAGTGCATCGCACGTACTCAGTCTGAATTTCAGATATGTCACCTGTAAGCAAAAATACTACTTACTTCACTCAGCAGTTGCGCCATAGCATTTTTTATTTCACTTTTTTCCTAAGGGTGTTTTCTCTGTAATCACTTGAGCTACATCCCTGCCTGACAGCAGCTTTGCCATGGCATCCCTGGCGCCGGTGGAGCCACAGCGCTTTGCAGAGCGAGGTTACAGCCGATGGTACCTAACTCAAGGCTGGCAACAGATGAGAAAAGAGAGATGTTTTCATCTGACTAACTAAAAAGAAATCTCGCTTCTTTTCTATAAACACACTCACCAGATTTCCACCCGCCCTCTCCAGTGCATTATGCAGCCTATGCTGTATTCCAGCTTTTGCCAGTGAAGATGTAGAAAATGTTATGATTCTTCCTCCTCTGTACAGGAACAAACTCCGCTTGGGCTCAGGTGGTTTGTGGCTTCGCTGTGCCCGGGATGGCCAGGAGCATCCCTGCACCACCGCTGATTTTGGTGATGTTACAGAGATCTCTGAACCCAAGTACCACCCTCTTCCCAGTTCTTCCTTGTCCTTAGGGAAGCCACTGCCTGTAAGACAAAATCTGCCCATGGTATATCTGACAACGAATGGTTTGGGAAAGCTATTGCACCTTGTAGTTGTGGCAGGACGTTCACACATTGAGTCCTGATCCAAAGTCCATTACAGCCGGTGAGGTTATTCCCACGGAGCTCCTCAGGCTGTAGATCAAGATGCTTTTTGATCTTAAAGCAGGCCTTTCCCCAGGAGGGGGGTGTTAGCTTTGAAATGTCTCTGTCTTTCAGAATAAAAAACACCATCCTAAAACGTGAAATTACTTAACTCACTGTGTGTGTCGACCTTTATAAAACCCCTGCATCTGTTTTTTTCACATGCAGCTGGTCTCTGCAGAAACAACAGATTACCCAGGCTTAGGGGAAACGCCGTGCCCCAGCCTCGGAGCAGGAGTGCATTCCCACCGCTAATGGAGGAGTTAAGGACAGAGTCATAGAATCACAGAATCTCCCGAGCTGGAAGGGACCCACAAGGACCATCGAGTCGAACTCCCGGCTCCACGTAGGACCAGCCCAACCAGAGCAGGTGACTGAGAACATTGGCCAGAAGTGTCTGAGCAGCTGCCTGCTTGAAATCTCTGACTAAACCAGACATCAGGGCAAATATTTTCACTTCCTTGCAGAAATTAAAAAAGGAAATAAAAATCCAAAACCATTTTGTTAAATGCCAGTTCAAAGCGAAATATTTAGATACTTTTAAAATTATTTTTACTAATTCATTTTAATTGAATGCTGGCACATTTAGTCTCAGAGGACCCATTACAGCGGCAGCTAAGAGGGGACCAGAGGTACCCCAGCCACGCTCGCCGTCTGCTCTGTGCTCTGCTGCTCCCCAGAACGAGGACAGTTTTTAAGATCAAGGAATGGTTTGCAGGTGGCATTAGATAATTTGGAAAGTGCTTGGGAACTTGGAGGGAGTCACACCGAACAAAGTGATGGAGCAGAGAGTTTCAGGGTGGTTATTTGGCTTTTCAACTCATTGCGCTCGAAACGAGTGCTTTTATTTTTAACATTATTCTCTGATGTCATCAGAGCATCTGCTTGGAACCCGGTGGGTTTTTAAATGACCTGCAAAAAAAGGTGAATATATTCAGGTGTGCGACACACGGAGGGCTGAGAACACGCGGTTCGGTCAGACACTGCTGCAGCACAGGGGTGAGCTGGTCCTCAGCACGAGGCATGTGCATCCTCCGGCGCAGTGCAGACAGTAGCTGTGCGGCTGCTGTTCGGGAGGGACGCCTGCACTTGCAGGAGGATGCGATGAGACTCAGGCTCGTGTTTTCTCTTCAGTCACACAGAGATGTGGCTCAGCCAGCCACGCGTGGCATCACCCAGCCGTCCGGGGGGAAGACAGGCAGAGGGAAGGGCTGCAGGATAAACGCCTCCCGGTTCCTTCTCTCTCGGGTCGCCTCCTCCTCTGACCCCTGAAATATTGCCGAGGAAGGTTTATCTTTCCTTAATCGCGGAATGTTGTGCGGTGTCTTTGTCATATTAAAATCTCTCCTTATTTTCTAGGGGTATTCTGTTAATTAGTAGGTATCTCCTCCCAACTAGGCTGTAAATGGGAAGAGTAGATACTAAACCGATCGCCCTACTTCTGTAGCTGCTCGGCGGAATGCGAAGATGGATTAACATGCGTAGCAGAAGGCTTATGACCCTGGGAGACAGAAGAACCTGAAATAACCTTAATATCCTGTCAACTTGCATTACTGAACCTCAGCGAACAAGAAGACCCTATTTAGTAGTCTGTCTTGGAGGAAAAATTCTTATCTTTTATCTAGCTTATTCGTCCTCCTTTTCAAATGGAAGTGTTGTTTTTATCTCTCCTGACTTTATTTTTACGAGGCATAGTAAAGCTGTGCCACCCCCCCGCACCTCCCCATTCTATAACACGCGCACCCCCCGCACAGACTGGCTCGGCTCCTGGGAGGTGCCTTTGTCGTGCTGCTGTGCAGTGAAAACCATCTGCACCCAGCTGGGCCGGGCAGAGGGAGCCGAGCCAACCCCGCACGCTGCTGCGGTGACGCCTCGTGCCCACGCGTGACACGACCGATGTCATCCCCCTGCTCCTGCCTTCCCTCTGCTCCTGCCTGCTCCGCGCGCCTGCAGAGCTGGGCAGTGCGGAGGCACCGTGCTGCCCGCGCCGGGCAGAGGGAAGGGGAGCTGCCTTGGATTTGTGTAAATCCCCTCTTTTAAATATTTTATTCTCCTCCATGAATTGCCATCGCGGATTTCAGAGCTGCCCCAACTGGAGGGCTGTCAGAGCTGTAAGCACCTGTAACACCCACGCCAGGGCCAGCTCCTTAGGGCCACAAACGCTGTTTGAACTGCGGATGAGATTTCACCCAAACCCCAGATATTTTGCTGTTCCCAAACTGGGTGTCTGTTTCTCCTAAATGTTTGAACCTTCTGGAAGCTCGGTTGTCATTAGATCCCTCTTTTCAATGCACAGCTCAGCCCTTCCGAGGCCCTACCGGCACATAAATAAATATTAAGACCAATAATACTCAACAGAATGTCCATGCCCACAGACCTTTGTTATAAATTTAACGCCTGTGAATCTCACCAGAGTCCATGGAGCCAAAGGCATCCCTTGGTGCTGAAGCGACAACTGCCACTGGGGTTTCTGTCCCCTAATCCCCCACACGCTGGGGACAACCCAGCCCCGGCCACCGGCTCCCCATTCCCAGGAGCACCCCGGATGGGGTTCCAGCACCAGAGGGGTACGCTTTAATGGGAGATGCAGCAGTGTTCCCGTGGCAGGCAGCATCGTTACCATCATTAATTATTCTTCCTTCCCTCACCTTTCCACTTGGGGCTTAGCTCAGCCCTGCTAAAAGGAGGGTTATTTCTTTAATGGAAAAAAAAAGGGGGTCAGAAATGCATCTCACAATTAGAGTTCAGCCTAATTAGGACTGAAAAACACACATGTAATTGCCTTACGTGTCTGGTCTTGAGATTCCCTGTCAGTGTTAAATACGTATAGAGCACCTTCCCTGATAAATGATGTTTTTCTTACAGTTCACAGGGAGCAAAACTTACCCTAAAGAGGCAGAACCACAGAGGAAAGAGCTGACCTGTGCTGCTGCCCCCCCAGGAAGGTCTGCTCCCCCGGCTGCAAGCCAGTCCCACTGGATGGGCATTCAAGAGCACTGGAAACAGAGAGCAGCCCCAGGGTTTGGGACAATTTCCCATGTCTGGAGAGGGGGAAGGGGGTAGAAAAATGTGCTGAACATAGAAATAGGTCAGAGATGAAGCATTCTCCAAGTCCTGTTGCTCTCCTTGCTGAAATAGAGGAAACACCAGAAGCTGCGTTTCTATTCAAAGTGAAGGCCTTGGAGCTTGAAAGCCCTGGTAGCAAATGCATAATGAGGGAAAGCCACAAATACAAGTATTTCTTCTGTATGAAGGGAATTGGAGAATACAGTGAGGAGGAAACCTTGTCGGGGATGCATACGCATTTATCCAGGCTACATTTTTCAAAAGCAGCAATCTAACCGCGCCTGCTGAAGGAAATAATTCAGCTCTCACTAAGGCTAAGAGTAAACTCCCGTTTAATGGGATAACAAGGCCCCCGCCCAGCCTTTGCCCCCTGCCTGGGGAAGCAGTGGTGGCTGCTCAGGGCTGTGCACCCAGCCCGGCCCCGCTCCGTGCAGGATCCGGGTGCCCAAGGAGGTCAGGGGGTGTCCCTCCCGTGCTCAGGGTCCAACCTCACCTTCTTTCCAGCATGTCCTTTCCCAACAGAAAACTGTGCCCACGTGTACCAACAACACGCAATACCATTGCACAGGACGTGGTATATTTTTTTAAAAAGAGGTATTTGGAGCTGCAGGGTGTGTGTTTTCCATCTGAAGGGACAGGGTATTCACCCCCCTACCATGGCTTTAAAAGCAAAAACGTGAAGAAGGGGTGGGGAGGCTGCAGGATCCAGGACAAGTGCTCTGGCACCTGCTCCGCAGCAGCAGCAGGAGGGGAGTGTGTGGGAAGAGGCAGGAGAAAGACCAGAGCCTAATTAAAAGGTCAGCCAGGCTCTCTCAGCCCTGCGCCCTCCCCAGCGGATGAAGTAGCCTTCTTTACATCATAACCTGTCAAAACTACAAGTGCAATATATCAGCCTGGATACGGCAATTACGGCCAGAGAGAGAAAAACATTGCCCGGACGCCGCCAGGCTCCAGGGAGCGCCTGGCTGCAGCGCTTGAGTCATCCTTGCACTTTTCAGCGCCTCTATTTTATTCCAGTCCAGTTGTCAGTTTGTGTGTTTATTTTGTCTCGTACCAGCGGGATGGGGTTATGGCATTGCCAAGCATATTCCCATGGTGTGGAAGGCTGGTCTGGCATTGAGGGGTGAGCAGTGGCAGAGCTCACACCATCCTGGGTTAAGAGCAGACCTCTGCAGGGCTTATGGTTGTACTTGAGGTTCCAGGAAACTGCTGGAACCTCAAAACTGCAGCAGGGAGAAATAATAATAGAAAAATCGTAATGAACAAGGAAGCTGCAGAGCCCAAAGTAGGAGATGAAAAATTGCTTGTGAAATTGCCCAGAAGACAGAGGCAGATGGAGAAAGATGGAGAAACTTCTCTTGACTTTGGTTGACTAGAAAGGAGGTGGAGAGTTCAACTCTTGATTCAGTAATGTTTCCTCCAAAAACTCCCACAGGTTTCATACCATCCCTTTCTGTTCAGATTTCATTCAAAGACTCCAGTAGGGCTATGGGAAAAACCCTTTGTGATAACGCACATTGAGGTCATCGTTGCCTGGGGTTTGGCACGGCAGCTCAAACCAGCAGACCCTTCGCTCTGGACCCTTCCCACATGAAGTCCATTTCTGGTCTTGTAATTGCTGGGAAATTTGGGAATGGCAAAGAGCCCCTCATATGACTTTTTCCCTTTTTTTGAGACACTTGTTTGGCAAGAAGAAGGGGACGTGCACACCTGCAAGCAAAAGCACTGGTGCTGCTGGGAAATAAAGGCAAAGAGAGAAAGCAAAAGGCTGAGGTGGGGGTGAAGCACCAGAGACAGCCCCATCCCGGCATGCTGGTAGGCAACTAAATAATTGAAATAGAATTTGCTGTCAAGTTCCCATGTTTTCATAGCATCCCTTATGAAAACACTGCACATTACGGTGCTATAAATCCTTATTATCTATGTCTTCACAACCAGAAGCTTCCCATTACCCAAAAGAAGGGTGAATCCCATGAGACACATTAATGGCATTGAAAACTCCTTCTGCTATCTTAAACCTTGATTAATCAACTTTATTTAGTACATGATAGTGGGATAATTGAAGCTGTCCCTGTATTAAAAAAAATAAAAATGCAGTAAGTACTTTAGCATCTGCAGCTCCATTTCCTTATTACATAGATATTGATGCTTCCTGGAAACTGTTGTGAAATCCTCTGTTTAGGGACAATTCCACTGATCTATATTTTCAGGGTATGCTAGTAGGGGGTTCCTGTTTGTAGTGTCTTTAGCAGGAGAGCAGGATTCCTGCTTCTCGCAAACCCATCTGTTCCCGCTGCTCATTCACAACCTGGAGCCACAGTCTCCTGTCAACTCCCTGTCATTTCGAAAAATAATAATTGTGGGAGGACAACATAATGGATCGTTCACCGGCGTGTTTCTAGATGTTAAAAGTACAATTTGCGGGTTGGTTCCAGAAAAATGGCAAATAATTTTTATGAATTTAACATAATCATGAGCAAATTAGGCCTGATTCTGATCTCACTTGGGTCTATGTTCACTCACAGCTCACAGAGCTGGCTGATATTTTTGGAGCATAAAGTATTCTGTGAGATTTTTCACCACAGAGTTAATTTGGAGGTAAATGTTCTGTAATTTGGGGGTGGGGTGTGTTCTGCTTCCTTTTTGGCTCTTTTGCTTATTTTAGTGAACCAACATAAGAAATCTTGCAAGACTTTTGCACAAAGACAACAGCATTTTGTGTTGTCTTGAGAGCATATTGTCAGGCAACAGAGGAACACAACAGAGGCAATTTGGGCCAAGAGAGCTGTTGCCCAGAGAGTTTTATGTCCTCTCAAGCCGTCTTTGTCCTCTGAATTGTCAAGGTTCATCAAATTCTGCTGCTCCAACTGACTGCCAAGGAAAGCTGTGAAAAAAAAATTGTCAATGATGCTTTGCGTGTAAAAAATGGAATTTCAGCAGTTATTATTTCAGAGTTCTTACAAATAGGCTATGAACAAAATACTTAGAGAAGAATTAAGCTCCAATAATATAAGCCAGAGAAAAAGCATCCTGTTTCCTTTCCACTGCTCTTTTTTTCCACTGTGGAAGTCAAGACGAACCAATACGCTTTCCTCCTTTTTCTCAGACAATATTTTCTCTTTGAGTAAAGACATAAGAGAACACAGGAAGGGAAAAAGGTAACTTTCCAAATTACTGGGGCTTTTTCCAATGTTTTATAGTTTCAAATTAACATCATTGGCCAGTGTCTTCTGAAGCCTGAGGAAATGCAACAACAGCACAAGCAGGACCGATGACCCCATCTTCACAGCTGCTGGACTATTTGGGAGAGGCATTTTGCACCAAAACACAGGTATCATGAGCCCAAACGCATGTGGTGCCCATGAGCTCATGCAGCTGTAACCAGCAGCATCCCAAAGGAAAGTGCTTGTTTTAGCGCAGCTCCAACACTTTCTGGAAAAAAATAGTACTTCAGCCCTTAATAGATGTATTGCTTTTGGCTGAGCGTGTGGGTGTTGGGGGTAGAAAACAACCAGAGGAGTCCGCCAGCAGTTTACCGTGTCTCAGGACTGCCAGTTGAAAAAAAACCACCCCACTGCATCTCCAGTGCTCACTTCTAAATGATAACTTAAGCCAATTACACGTGCCTCATTCATCTTTTAGATAAGAAGCAGAGAGAAATGGTTTTTCTACTTCCATAATCATGCCACTAACTAGACAAAACGTGATAATCCATAATGAGCTGGGAAGAGAATTAAATAGAGAACAGGGTGTCTTGATGACTTGCCAGTTTTCTCTAGCATCATTCATACAGGTTATTGACATAGGACTAATTTTTCATCCTCGCTCTAACAGGACTTCCATTATTACAGCTGAAAAATGGCAGGCACAAATGTTTGCAGGCACATTTTGGTACCTTCATTTAAGATTTCCTCAGGTTTACAAGTCCTTAATATTACCTACAAGCCAGGTACCCAGGAAAAAATGTCACGCACAAACAGCTGCAAATATTGCTTCCGTGCAACAGGAAGCTGATCTCCAACTCTGGCCCTCAATAACGACAAAGTGGGTTTTCCTCCCCTCCAAACGCACTCAGTTTATCACCCTTATTGGCCAGCAATAAACTGGAAATAAATCGCTGAGCCATGAGCTCCATGTGAGAGTCTGCGATGGTTTTTATAAAATGGTTGGAAACAGAAATCCCAAAATTTGGGAGCAAATTTGTGGAGCAAAATACAATTTAGTCTGAGTTTTCTAAAGCTTTGGAAAATGTTTAAAAATACTGTGACTCCTGAAGTAATTTGGACACCTTTGTTTTCAGCTCTCCAAGGAGAAGCATGTGCCTTGGCCACCCCAAAAAGTCTGTCTTTCAGGTCTTTTCTCTGAGCCCAGGCATGCCTGCAACCCTGGCAGAACAGGGGAGGAGACCCGAGACCATGTGCTGAACGCCATATTTTTATCTCTCCTTCAGGAAACCAGAACTTCTGATAAAATGTCAGTCTCATTCAAAAAGATTTCTCCATCCGTCACATTAAGGAGAGGAAAAAAAATTGCCGGGATTAAGGAAGAACCCCAAATTTATTACTGCCATTAAATTTCTCTCAGTTCTTTAAAGGACCTTTTTCTCTGGGTGCCGATGTGCTCTCCCTTTGGGTCCCACGGTGAAGGACACCTCCATGGCCATCAGGTCCCACAGCAGGGAGGGACCACAGTGCTGACGGTCCCGGTGCTACGCTGGGGACTGGGGTTTCTAGCAGGGACACTATGGTCCTATATCCCACAATTAGATCACGCCAGCAGCTGCCCTGCAGGGACCATGACTGACGGTGAGTACATCAGCATCCTCATCCAAGTTAGCAGTTTTTCTTCATCCTTCTCTTTTTCCTCAGCTTCTTGGTCACCCAATTTGAGGTTGGGTCCTTTGCAAATAAAACACACTAAAATGCCATGTGCAAGGTCTGCTCTCCACCAAATGATAAACATTAATCCCCAAAACAGAAAAGATATTTATGCTTGAACTTGTATGCATTTATTTGTTTTTAGTCCATCCTGACCATGGTGGAAATCCAGGTTGAAAGAACAGCCTCACCACCGACAGGGTGTCCACCAGCCTGTAGACCACCCTTTGGTTAGACAGATACAATGTGGGTGGTTCCAAGCAATGACTGCACTCCAGCAGCAGCGTGAATATCTTGCATAGACCTGTGGGTTTCAAGATGGCACATCACTGTATAAAACTCATCAAAACAACTTTCAAGCATCTCCATGTTGGAGGGGAGGGAGGCTGCCAATGGGGCTGTTGGCATAGACAGCCTCCACGCTGCTGTGTGGGAGTTTTTTCAGAGACACTCAAACATGTTGACCTTGAGACAGCCTCATCTACAAGGCTAGAAAAGCATGTAAAGCAGAGCAATAAATAGGTCAGGACTGATAAGAAATGTATAGGAGATAAGAAGAGAGCTTGACAAAGTTCATGGCTGGCACAGGGTGGGCATTTCCTTCACTGGAACGGCAAAATGCGCCCAGTCGCTTTGCAATGCCTTGTTAACTGCTCCCAACCAAGTCTGTCAAGAATAGGGTGTGGGCATTTATTTCCTCAAAAAGCTGATCTCCACATCTCCAGTGTGGTTTGTGGGATAAAAATCACTCCATTTTGGGAGTGCAAATCAGCTATACCTGCCACAGAGCCGGCAGAGATTTACCACCATCATTTAGCACACCACTCATAGATTAAAGGGGCTTGTCCTTTTCACTTCACCTTATTTATGATTGCCAAATAATAAAGCATTCAGGCAGAAATTATGGCTCTGTTAAGCTATAGATATGTCCACGTTCATCCCCTGTAAGTGTACCTGAGGCCTGGAAGTTCATCAGTTTGATTTCAGGAATGAATCTGAACTGGAGCCAAGCAAACATTGGACCCAGACCAGCTTGGGTTTACACCAGCTTTACAACAACCCCTTTGCTTTGGGACTTCAGGCAAGGCGCAGCCCATTTGTGTTTCAATCTGGGCTTCACACAACCCAGCATTGCCCAAACGTTTACAAATTTTTAGTGAAAATTCTTAACTCAGTGATTTAAGATGGTGACTAGACCAAGCTAAGAGTCATCAGTGTGGAGGCGGAGTGGCTGTAGCTGGGATGTTTGTTAAGGTATCAGTAGACACACGAGTAACACCATTTGTTTCCTGAGAACAGGCCACAGCAGGTCAGAAACATCCATCGGAGCTGCCAGTCCATCAGGATGGAGCCAGGGGCCATACCTCAAGAAGTGAGAAGGGGTCAGTTCAATACCCACCGCTGGCTTGGAGGGAGGACCCGGCTGTGAAAGCAGATAGCAAATTATATTGTTGCTTTCAGTACCATGCAAAAGCAAAGAGAAGGGTAGCCACAGGATGATCACGGGCTGTGGGATTGCAACCCCACCGTGGGAGTGATGTGGAGAACAGGGAGGTTAAACCCAAGAAAGGCCCCTTGCCCAGCAGAGGGGTGACCGATGGGGAGTAACACCGGCTGGGCTTCCCAGGGCTCACACAGGGCAGGATGGGGCTGCTGAGTAGGGCTGTATTTTTCATGCGTATTTTTCCATATGGCCAAGTTCCTGAGGAGCACTGGGGCTGCGAGAGAGGCAGCTGCAGCAGGAGCACATCTTCAGGGCTTGGAGCCCCTCTGCCTGCCAGGCAGGCGGCCAGCCTGGCCCTCCTGCCCACCTGGACAAGTTTAATTATTCCCAAGAATCAAGGAAAGGGAAAAGGAAGAAGGAAAAAAAGGGAAAAAAGGGAAAAAGGGAAAAAAGCGACAGTGTATGCTGAGCCCTGTGCTTGAACAGAGTCTTTCAACAGGTTCCAAAGGTGCGGAGCTGGCATATGTTTGTTTGCACGCATGGTTCTCCATAGAAGCGCTCATGTGCGGGGGAGAACGGCCCTGTGGCTCCGGCAGGGCAAGCTCCTGTGCGAGACACTGACCACATCCCACCCTGCCCCTCTCCTGGGGACCCTGTGCCCTCCCTGTTCCGCCCCATCCCCAGCTTTGGCTGCCTCATTCAGGTGTGAAAGCCGTGCCATAGCACGGCTCCGGTTCAATTGAAGGGGGATGCAGATACGCAGGGGCAACGCATCCACTGGTGGAAGAAAAGGGACGGTGACCCTGGCCGGGCTGCAGGGACGCGGTGCCGGTGCCCAGCTGTGGGTATGGGGACGTGCAGCACGTGCAGAGCTGAAAGAGGGTCAGGATGACTTTGGCTCTGTGGTGCGTGAGGACAGTCATGCATGAGAACACATCAGTTAATCCCAGACCGGTCTGGCACGTAGCACATGTAATAGCTAACATATTTTGAAACCTGGCAGTCCTTGTCCAGAATAAGGAGAGCATAAAGATTAGCATCATGTTAATTAACATGGCTTTTAAAACCGCTTTTCTCAGCTCAGACCTGCAGCTCATCTGCTCACCTGGGTCCCCAGCTCATCCACCTCCTCCCAGGGACAGGAAAATGAACCTCAATTCGGCTTTGATGATGGTACGAAGGGCATACATGGGCTTTCACTGAGAATGCTGGACAGGTCTGAGAGCAGCTGGATCCTCCCCGAGTGGGAGGGGATGGATTTGGACCCCATGTCCATCCAGCTCCTAGCAGTAACTCCCCAGCAGGCACTGGGAAGCAAGGGGTGCTTTGCCTTCCAGTGCTGGGCACCACAGGTGAGGCAAGGCATTTATTTGCTTTGAATAACCCAGATTATAATGAGTGCAGTTGAACTCCAGCATCACAGACAGACCTCTTTGGGATGAAGCATGATGGGATAATGAGGGATGCTCTGGACAAGCTCCAGAGAAGTCATTCAGCAGACAGTGTGCAGGACTTTGTTTGCACCCATCTTACAACCCTTCCAAAGAGAGAGCACCTAGGCCACACCATACGGGCACTGACCAAACCCACCCCAGTGCTGCCAAGCCATAACAGCCTTGCCCTTGTTTGTACCCTGCAGGGTACATTGGAAGCAGAGGTTGTTATTGTTTCCACTAATTGGCTGTTTCAGGCAGCCACTATTTGCACAAGTGACCTGAAGGGTTCCCATTCCTGTTTGTACCGTCATCTTGGAAGGCGCCAAGAGCCTCCCAACTCCCTTAGCTGATCTGTACGTGTCATATTCTCAGTATCCCTCAAGTCAAGCTCTTGAAGCAGACATTTTTGTTAAATTTATTCCTACCAAGCCACTTCATTGGAATTTCACATGTCTATGAGCATCGTGGGCTGCTCTCTGTCCTGACTTTTGATGGCTCCAGTGGAAGAGCAGGAGAGTAGAGATCATCAGCCACGACCTAGCTCAGGGCACAACCCTTTCCATTGACATTCACAACTGATTTTGACGATATCCCTCTGAGCTGCCATTCCCCATTTCTATTGGGCTCACATTTCTAAGTCCTCACTGAAGCAGAGGAACTGCAGGAAAGGCTCGTGTCTCCTTCCAAGCCTGCCTGTAGGCTTACACTTTGCACTTGCAATAGGAAGGGGAGTATATGCCAGGAGAGCGTCAGGTTCTTCATTTCACACATCTGAAATCGCAGCGAAGGAGTCAGTCAGGAGCAGTGTGATATTTACCCAGAGAGGCGGGGCTGTCCCCATCCTCAGAGGGGTGGCAGGACCCAACTGGGTAACCCTGATCTGCCCTCCTCTGAGTGAGGTTACTGACCTCCTGAGGCCTCTGAAACCTAAATGCCTCCCAGGGTACTCCCATGGACCCCCTCCTCAGTGATGGATAAAAGGGGGATAATCACACCATTATTTTAGAGAGCTGGACCAGTCCTGATGGGCAGCCCCTGCGTCTCACTGCCAAACACCCCCTTCCCCCTATTGCCAAGGATAACACCATGTCCTACGTGTGCTTATTCCTATTGCTAGAAACCCATTTTCTTAGACATGGTGCATCTGTGAAAAAATAAAAAAAAAGAGAAATGAACTAAAATAAATAATGTCACAGGTTAAAAGGGATTAGGTGGATGGACTCATCTCATTACTCACACAAACCCATCAGCAGGAGCTGGAACCTGAATATACAAACAGCACGCAGCCCTAAATATCCTAATGTATTTTAGAGTGGTCATTTCTAATTAGCACTTGAATCCAACACCCTACTTAGCCTAATTAGAGACATAACAAAAAGCTGTTTGAGCTCACATGCATATTGAATATGCAGATCTCCAGCATCTAGTACTGCCCTTCTTCAAAGAGCCACAGCAAGAAAAGCCTCTCAGTATCCAGCACAGAGGAAAACTGGTTCCAGCATGGACATAAACTGGTCCCATGAAGCCAATGAGTTGAAAATCTGCACCATTAACTCCATTAAGATGCTTTAAATGTAAATCTGAAAGGTTTTTATGGGAGCTGTGTTACTGGGAGAAAAGAAAGTAAACCCATGTTTTAGGAGATACTGTATTTTTTGCCTACCTAATCCAGAAGATTTTACAGTCTAATTTAAGCCCGGAAACAGAAGGAAGGTAGATGAGGAGGAGGGGGTCACAGAATCATAGAATGGTTCGAGTCAGAAAGAACATTTAAAGGTCATCTTGTCCAACCCCCCAGCAATAAGCAGGGACATCTTCAGCCAGATCATGTTGCTCAGAGCCTCGTCCAACCTCACCTTGAATGTTTCCAGGGATGGGGCATCTACCACCTGCTCCAGTGTTTCACCACCCTCATCATAAAAAATTTCTTCCTTATATCTAGCCTAAATCTACCCTCTTTTAGTGTAAAACCGTTACCCCTTGCCCTATCCCAACAGGCCCTACTAAAAAGTCTGTCCCCATCTCTCTTATAAGCCCCCTTTAATTATTGAAAGGGATCCAGACACAGAGGCAGCTACTCCAGAGCTGGTGACACGAGGGTTAAAAGCACCACGCGGCTCTGCAGATCTGCCAGGCAAGACAAAATAGGCATCCTTTCGAAACCTGGCTTTTTTTAAGACAGAGTGAGTACACCCCCGCACATCCCTGAGGCACGGAGCGAATACTGAGAAACCGCTCTGCTTCGTTTGTACACGCCTCACTTTCGGAGATGGATTTAGCCCAGCGCTGGGAGGATTTCAGTGTGAATGAAGAGAAGGGGTGCTATCGGCTCCATGGAAACCCGGCCAGCGGCTGGGATTGGCGGGGCCGTATCCAGGCTCAGCAGCACCAAGACCACCGAAAGTACAAGTACTGTTAATATTTAACGCGGCACAGGGACGTGGTAAAACCTAGCAACCCCGCGGCAGTGGTTGTGCATTGCTCCGTTATTAGCTCAAAGGGATTCGGCATCATCTTAGCGTGTCCCCCCATCCCCCCCCCGTTTCTATATATGAGGTTTTTTTCCTTCACTGTTGCTAAACCTTAAAGCGAGAGGAAACAAAGAAATTGCTGTTACATAATAGAGGCTCACCGCCAAGTCGTACTCCTGTTGTTTTGGAAACACTGGGGGGGCCAAGTCAGAAGCTAAGAAGAGCCACGTGATAGGAGCGAGGGGTTTTTTGTCTCCTTTCTTCCATTTTCTAGCTTCCCAGCTAAACACATTCATCTGCTCCAAGATCTGTCGGACCTCATCTATTACAGAGCCATTAAGTAAGCAGGATCGTTAGCAGTGATAATTATATCACACAGGTCTAAGAAAGATAGAATGATGCATTGTCACGATTGCCACAGTTTTTAAAGAAAAAAATAAAAAAAGAAAAGAGAGAGTTGTTTTGACCTTGGGTGTTTGTTTCAGGCGTCTCATGGCCTTTGCACGCTCTGCATCACCACCAGGTAGGGGTGATCCACCTCAATCTGTCTGCGGTGACGTGGGGTAATACCAGCAGTGGGCTCACTCCTGGAGGTGCTCAGCTCTGGCATGGAGCTGGCTGAAGGGGAAATACGGGCTTCTCCAAGCCGTTGCAGCATCTTAGGGCAGCCTTGAGGGCTCAGGATGGGTGGGCTGCCACCACGCTTCGTACAGAGGCCAACAGCTGCTGCACCACAGGAATGCTCTTGCTCTGCTGCTTATTCTCACGTCTGATAGAGCAGCAGGGCTGAGGCTGGATGATTGCAACTTGCGTCACGGTATTTCTCAGGAGACATCTACTGCATTTAGGCTTGGTTTTGTTTTAATGTTCCTGAACACTGTTCTGAGCATCTTACCCAAGCAGAGGACAATGACCCAAGGAGGTAGGTCACCCCATTTCTGTAGACAGCGGGATGTCCCACATGAAAATGGGGGAAATGGAAGGCCTGATGCACCTTGTCACAGGACAGGTCTGAAGCTCTGGTTCAAAGCTATGGTTTGGGCCAGTGCCAGGGAGCCCCAGTTGTTGGGAGAAAAGCTGCCTTTAGGCAAACATCAGACTAGGTGCTGCAGTGGTACCTGGAGGACCACAGTCAGTTATGGCTCTCCTGCAGGACACTCCACCACAGGCAGGTCAGTGCTCTGCGTTTCCCATCAGCAAGCCCTCACACATCTCTCTGTACCTCACTTCTCTGGGTGTGAGGTAGAATCAGTATTTCCTTATTTCTTAGGGTTGCTGCGAGGATACGTGCAACCCTATGAGCTACTCAGCATACAGTAACATCTAAAGATCCCACAAAATAATTTAAAATAGCTCCCAAACCCAATGCTCAACTCCCAGGCAGCACAACTGCACTTTTCTTGCAGCTTTCTGGCCTTCCTACATGGAAGAGGGGCCTTCCTTTAGCCCCTGAGCCAAAATTGTTGGAAAGGTCTTGAAGCACAATAATAGATGCTGTCTAGATCTTTTTGCTCTTTCCTGTGTTAGCTAGCTAACCACCCTAAGAACCCAAGCCATAAATCAATTGAAAGCCTTACCTACAGCTTGCCAATCTGAAAAGCAGACTCTGCCCCAGGAACACAACCGCAGCTCACTAAAACAACAAGGATAACGAAAAAAAAAAACACTACAAAAACATCTCACACTTCGTAATTCAGCAGAGCTGTAGAGACATCAGGCACACAGCAATCCCACACAAGCTTCACCATCACCTTCTGCAGTGAAGGTGCAGAGGGCTCTAGTCTCCAGGTGCGGATGGGCTGGAGCCTCCAGCTCAGCTGGAGAGAATTAGGGCAGCTCAGACCTCTCCTATAAAGGGGCCGAGGGTCCCTAGCAGAGGGCTTTTCTGCTTTTCCTCTCTTGTCCTCTAGTCTTCCAGCAGAATTAGAGCTCTCTTAGCTTTTGCTTAAGGAAACACTATTAGTTTTTGCTTTTAGGGGCATTAAGGCACTCTGCATGCCAGCTTTTAGCAAGACGAGGAAGCACAGGGGCTAGGTGGGCTTTGTTGGCTGTCTGGGTGAATCTGACGCAGGCCATAGTATCACGGCTCCTGGCCCAGAGTATATCCCAGGGGTCTTCAGCAATCCCACCAGCAGCGAGGCTGCCCAGGGTGGTGATGGCAAGGAAGGTTGTGGGGAAGGGATGGGTATGTGTGAGGGCACCAGCCCCCCTCGGGGACTGTGTGCTGAATAACATCTTGCGTTGAAGTAAAGCTTCAAGCAGGTTGAGTGCTGGTGCTATAGAGCAGTCTGTTGTTTTCCTGCATCCTTGGATGAAGAACTGCCCAACGTGAGCATGAAACAGAGGAGGAAGAGGCACCAAAGGGTTAATGTTCTTCAGAGACAAAATATGCTCTTTACACAATCAGGTAAACTTTCAAGGACTACAAGCCTCTAGATCCCCTGCAATGCCCAATGTGTTTCCATGAGCAAGGCAGCAATGAGGAAAAAACGTCATTTTTAAATGCAACTGTGTCCTCAGTGAAGTAATGTATCAAATGAGGACCAGTCTTCCCAACAAAAACCTGCCTCAAAAGACCAGAGATGAGGAGAAATAAGGACAGAAAGCCAATGAGGTCGCCAACTCAATCTGAATTTAAGGGCGCTGACCACAAAGCAGTGGAGAAAAGCAGCAGGAGACTCATTAACAGTTTGCAGTCCCTAATGGGTGACTAAGTTTGCTGTAAAGAAATCCTAGTGTTGCTTCAGGACTTCTGATTTTTTAATCAGGGATCTCAGGCTCTCATAAATCAAGATCAGAGCAGTGCAAGCTGTGGGATACCTGTTCCCAGATCAGGCCAGCTGGAAGCGAAGCCAAAGCCAACAAGTCCCCCAGACTGGGGGTTGCGGGGGCTGTCTGGGGGAAGCAGTCGCAGCCAATGCTGCAGGCTGCCTCGTGGAGTCCTTGCATTATTTAGGCAGAAGAAAGAAACGCTCCCTTCTCCCCTCGCTTGCACTAAAACCAACCCTCAGTCAGCCACAGAAGTGGCCTGTATTTTTAATACCTTTTTTGCACTTCATTACTGAGGGCCTCAAGCAAACTATGTCATCGGTGATGACATAACGAACACAAGTAGTTGCAGGGCAGTGTAAGCGAAGGGGAAATTAAGCTATTTAGCACATGGGCAGGAGACGCGGGTTTGGGTTGAGGCAGGGATTTTTTTAATTAAAAAAACCTGGAGAAAATCGCCTTCCGTCTAATGGAATAAGCACGAAGGCAACTTTATCTGGCCTGCAGAATGCCCCCGCCATGGCTGTCTGCTGTAAGAAAAGCCGAAGGGACGGATGCCCAGAGTCCAGTTCCTCTGCAGAGGCTGTACGGCCAGACCTGCCCTCGGGCTGCCAAGCAACCAGACGCTGAGACCCGGCCGGTTTTGTGTCATTTCTGCAGCGCTGTCCGAACGTGCTACCGCTATTTCGGTTTCGTCCGTGTCTTCCTCCTTTCTAGCCTAACTGCTGTGGCTTCGTGACTTCTGGTTAACGGCAGGGGTTAAACTGTTTATCATACTGGAACTTGATTTGCAGAGAAAAGCTTGGACTTTCTTGTGTTGCGTGTGACTGGCAAAGCAACCGAGGTTGCTGCTGCCGGGGTTAGTATTCGGAAATGATCTTTGGCTGTTCAGGCAAAGGGAGCTTGCCCTGTCCTTTCCCGTGAATTACCAGAGTCTGTGGAACTTAACCCCAATGACTGGCCCACGACTTGTAAACTGCATCTCAGCCTTTTTTGTTTGGTTTTTATGATGGGGTGGTGGAAAGTTTCTATATGGTGGGTGAGGTCGGAGATAAAGCATAAGAAATGCTGCGCTGCTGGTATGAAATTATTTCTCATTCCTTAGTCTGTGGGGATGTTTTCACAAATAAGGAAGGAGCAGACTGAGCTCATGAACACAGGAATGAGATTCTTGTTCCTATCTAGGAGAAAAACCCCCTGATCACATCAAAGTGTGGAAATGTAAGTGGTTGTACTCGTTATCTGCCATGGAAGTGGTGATGCCAAGCTGTGAGCAACGTAGCAACCTGAGGTTGGGGTTTTTTTTCCTTCATTGTAATTTTCCTCGGAGCCATGTCAGCGCTCTGCACAGAGACCAGGGAACTCGCCTTGTATTAAATAGCACAGTAACTGTAGCACAGCGTCGCATTGCCTTGCTGAGGTGCCACGAAGACTTCTTTCCACTAGGCAGGCTATGAGGACTACATGAAAATTTCCTACGTACTCAGCTAAAGACTTGGAAATTGCTGCTTTTAGCAGGCTTTGAGAGGTAACATTACCATTCTGTGTCATCCTATACCATGCTTTCCAGCTGAAAGGGTGCCGTTCCCAAAAATAGGCACTAGAAAGGGGTTTTTTAGGCTCTTCTCATGGCGGTCTTGGAAGATACAGAAAGCTGCAAGACAGAAAGGAAGAGTTAGAGGTCGGTTAAAACTTTCCATAGCAGAGGTGCTTCAGCCCAGCACTGAGAGAGACTGAAAGACGTCTCCTTGTCTGGAAGCAGAACAGGACCCTCATACTCCCTATCCCTTCCTCAAGTTCTCAGTTAGACTGGTAACTATTTAGACTTAGGTATTCCTTGTAGAATATGATGGTAATGAACCCTTCAAAACCAACGTATGGTTAGTTCTGGGTGTTGTTTTGAAGTCTGATGTTGTGGTAGAGGAAATCAGAAGTCAGTGGTAGGGTTGGCATGTGGGCTGGTCACAGCTCTGGAGCTAGAAAATGCACCTCTTCCGTAGGTGAGCATGAGCACATCACACCGGATCATTGAAAAGCCCATTTATATCCTGTCTTTATTCAGTGGTCACTGCTGGGTGGCTTGAGAAGAGTATTAGGACAAGGCAAAAGTGGTCAGGCTGTATCTTTCCAGCTGCCAGTAATCTGTGACATTTGATTTGAATCGTCCTCAGTGGACCTTGTTTCAA
Source organism: Psophia crepitans (assembly GCA_013399095.1). Lineage (NCBI taxonomy): Eukaryota > Metazoa > Chordata > Aves > Gruiformes > Psophiidae > Psophia > Psophia crepitans. Next base: position 626,510 of record VWZZ01007444.1, on the reverse strand, counting down.
GAATTCTACAGCTTTTTGAGTTCATTTATATTTCTGGTATCAGTAACATCTTGCAGCAATCACGGATGGTTTATGAGGCATTAATGCGCATGAATAGAAATATAGGGCAATTATGTTTTGGTAACATCGAGCAAGTTCTTGCAAATACTTTTCCACCTTAACAGGAGAACAGACATCAGATGGTATCTGGCTGGACTCCAAAACAAATAAATGATGCTGATGTTCAGAAAGGAAACGCTGTTGTCCTTAAATAGTCAGGCATTGTTCTCAGACTTCCTGCAATAATCTCTGCCTTTTTACCCCAAAAGATTCCTGATTGTGTGGGTCCTGAGACTTCTCTGACATCTCCCTGCTGCATATTTGTAGCATTTGTGATTTTTATCCTTTATTCTTTGAACAATTCTAATACACAGCGTGTCGCATTTGGTGGCATGGAGGGCATGAGGTGGATATTCTGTGTAAGCTCCTGGATAAAATACCCGCAAGGTGGTATCTGTCTATAAAGCCTGCGACCACCAGTCTGGCCGGTGCCAGGGAGATGCATGAACTAGGGAGAAGCTACCCCGGTGATGCAGCACTCAGGTGATGTATGGTGATGTCAACAGTGAGTGATGGGATGATGAGAGCAACTGGGGCCTTTGCTGTTCAGTCAGCGGTGCCTGAGCATGCACAGCAGCTCATCAAGGCAACAGCAGCCTTTGGGAAAATCCTGGTGACAAAACTCTGAGACGGCAGAGTAGCTCAGAAACACGTTGAGTGACGTCCAGTGTGGCTGGGGATGGAGGCTTTCGCTGAAGGTGATCTGAAACAGCTGCTCGAAAGCTTCAGAGTGATATAAAATAGGGAATATTGCAGGGGTGGCGGGGGGGAGAATGGGACCAGCAGCTCTCATGCCTGATGGAAAGCTCTTGCCAACAAAGCAGGAGGCTGAGCTATGTCAGGAGACATCATCATGGGAGATGATGATCTGGGACCCAGCCAGAGCAGGCATCCAACACCACAGCAGCGGCTGCGTGCCACAAGTGTCAGTGGTTCTCTAGAGATGGATGTGAGAGACCAGAAAGTAAGTCCCTTTAGCCCGTGGGGCACTTTGTCTATTTATTACTCCAAGGTCAGACCACAAATAAGCCATGGGTAAATACACTTCTGGAGCTTGCAGGCACAAAGTGAAACAAATGCTAGACTCAGCCCTCCACCCCGGCATCTCTATTTTTTTTCCTGGTAATTGTTCCCCCTGCCCCCCAATTATCCTCCTCCCATCAGGCTTTTATTCTTCTGTAAACTAGTGACTGGCATAAAAAGGGGATGTGACAGACACATGCCGATCATCTTTTGCTGGTGACTCAACTTTAAAAGGCTTCTCCACAGCTTAATGGGGCCGTGATGGGATGTGGGCATGGAGATCCTCTCCTCAGCACCTGGCCAACTTAGGCGTTAAACCTATGTGCTGCTGCTGGGAACAGTCCAGGACCATAGTGTCTTTTTGTGGGATCTGAGCCCTTAATGAAGAGGGGTTGATCCTAGGTTTCATCTTTGCTGAGCAATATTGGCCCAGGCCAGCTGTGCTGTGTTCTCCCAGAGACTTCGAAGAAACTATTGGGACATCCTCACGTGGAGCCCAGTGACATGGTCCTGTGCCCCTGCAGCAGCTGATAACAATGGTTGTGTCACTAATAAATTGAAGCATCTGCCACCAAAATATATGACCGGATTTGGGGACTAATTTGGCACTTTTGCTGGTGGGTTGCCCGATCCGCATATCTTATTTAAGTTATGCTTACAAATATGCCACGACCTACAAACACGTCAGTAGTGGGTTTGAGCCAGGAATGAGTTGTGCCTCGCTGAAGTAATTATTTATTCACTTAATAGGGACTGATGGCTTTGCTCAGCTGGGAGCTGTGTATAATTAAAACCGTGGTCCCTGCCTCAAGAGGTTTCCAGTCTGAAAGATGGAGCAAAGGCTGTGCCAGAAGAAGTTGTGGGAATCCCATGTGCCCATTTCGGATGTTCAGAAAATTACTTTTTCCTATTTTTTTTTTAAACTGTGAGCTTTTTATATCCAACAGGAGACCCAGGCCATTTGGGGTTAGCCTGTACTTAATACAGATTTTTGTTGGCATGGCTGCAATACTGAACGAGAGGTGCGTGCTGTGGGAGCAGAGATCCTCCCAAAAGCAGTAACAAACTCAAACACTTGAAAAAAAATAATACACTTAACCCTGAAACTATGCCCAGTGTAACTTGAGGACACACATTGCCCAAACCAGAGCTGTCCCCCTCAAACCCAACCCAGGCAAGTCTGGGAACCGGTGCCTGTTCCCCATGCAGACACCATGCCCCAGGCAGAGCAGTGTTGGTCAGAGACCTGGTCCAGAGCAATACCTCACATACAGCTGTTTTGCAGCTGCCAGGAGCCATTGTCTCTCCCCAGACCTGCAAAATGGCTTGTATGCATGAAAGCTTGGCTGTTTTTTTACTAATTATATAATTTGGCCTAATAAAAGCTATTACCTCTCCATACAAATCTTGTGTCCCCTTGAATAGGTTGGCACATTTCCTAATAGAACCAGAAACTGCTTCTTAAACAGAAGTTTGACCATTATTGTTATTAAAATAGAAAAGGAAATGGAAGCTCGTTCACAACAAAGTGATATTTATTGCTCAGTTTAATTGCTTAATGTAAAGCGCATGACTGGGGATTTGAAGAAGCTGATCTGCAGTTCGGTCACCCTTTGAAACAAAGCCATGCGTTGTGCAATTGCGTGTTGAAACTCAAGGACTGAAATGGCTTGGGCAGATGGGAGAGGAACAGGAGTCGCTAGCAAAGCCTGAAGTGAGCCTGGGTAACTCTGCCGGGAAAAATTCACCCTGGAAACACGCAGTGTGGGGACCACTGCCTTGTCTGGCCCTGCAGCCTTCAGCAGGGTGGGAGATGCTGGTGCAGGATGCCCGGAGGCTGGCTCAGACCCTTCCCAGCCAGCTAAAATTTGCAAGTGGAAGATGTGGCTGTGGGGGGGACCAGGTAGAAGATGAAGTGTTCTGCACAGGCACCTTTTGCCCAGGCTGTGGTGTGTTTTGCACGGGTGCAGGCGGGTGCCCTTGGGGGGAGCAGGGCAGGTAGGAAAGGTGAGCAGGTGGATGCGAACACAAAGTGACGCCAGCCTCAAATGTCTGAGCTGCCCATAGGTGTGACAAGGCGCTAGGTGAAAACCTGCCCTGGCAAATCTCTGACTCCCAGGCCAGCAGCACTGTAAAATCTCCCGCAGCCCTGGCCATGGCCACGCTCGCCTGCAGTGTCTCAGCTAAACTGTGCCACTGGTGCCATGCTCCTGCCCTTGTTTTAATGGGGAGTAAGTGTGGTGCAAGGTGTTGCGCTGGGTTGAGGCATTGGTTTAATTCATTGCCCCAGCCCCGCTGCTTTCCAGAGGGCTACCAGGTACCACCCCCGCTCCCAGCACGCCCCCCACGAGCAAAGCCCACAGCCACCTCCTTGGATCAGGCTCGGCCACTTTGTAACTCAGGCTTTGGGGCACACGTAAAGGTTTTATGGCCTTATCGCAAACAGGGAATAGTTCAAACAAGTATTTTCTGCCCAACCCCTCCCCAGCAAGTGCTGAACCCAACATTTCCCACGAGTGATTCAGCTGCATCGGGGGGAGCGGGAGCTGCCCCACTCTGAGGTCTGTCAACACACAATAAACCCAGTGACAGCAATGAAATTTTTTTTTGCATGCTTGGAAAGCCACTTTTATTAGTGACAATACCGATGGCATGACTTCGGAGGTGGAGAGGTTTGACTCCTGGCCCTGAAAAAGGGGAACTCTCCTTCACCCACCCCAGGAGCTGGAGGGCACCCTATGCCCACATCAATGACTAGCAAAGACCCTCCACAATCCTGAACTCCATCCTTCAAACAAAAATGAGACCAAAGTCCTCTCCTATGAATGAGAATGAGCATTTTCCTTAAGGACACCCTGAAAATCACTCATCCCGCCATGCTGGGGGCTCCTGGCACAGCTCCTCTGCAGCCGGCGGACGGGACTCAAGGGCTTTCCGAGCGCGGCGTGGTCTGCCTTAAGTGGCGTCTTGTTTTTCATAATGTAAACGTGAGGCTCTGAGCTATTCCCATAGCGCTCTTGGTAATCAGCCCTGGTATGTTGAAAGGCATATTTGTCATGTCTCAGCCGGTCTCTTGGAGAAACAGTCACAGGTCAGGTTAGTTACCTAATTTATATGTCAGGGGCTGCAGGAATGAATCAACAGCATTTTTTTGTATTATTCCAGACAGTAGCTTGATATTCCCGGCATGTTGAACCCTAGGAGTTCCCTTGCTTTTGTGATCATTTGCAATCCCTCCTTATTTGGCTGATGTTACAGTAATTCAAGCAGAAAAAAGTGCTACCAGCACAGAAAGCCAACGTCTTCATTGTGAGGACTCTCTTCAAAGCAGCTCACTTGCATGCATCTACACACACTTTGGTGTGAGCTAACCTCTCCAGCAGCAGGTCCCAGGCACCAGTTTGGGGATCATCATGTCCCCATGCAGAGAGCGATGGGATGGTTGCTTAATCCCTGTCCATAACCTCAGTGATGGAGTGGGCACTGCTGCAGGGGCAGAAACAGTGGTATGTGACTGTAGGAGAACACTCTGCTGTTACGCACACAAATACGTGCACAAACCATGGTGCAATTCCTTCAGTGCAAACACAATTCATGTGCATGCAAAAGGTGAGGAAATTTTACCCGTGGAAAACATAGCTGGCCAGACCTGGACCACTCTGACTGGCCTCGTCCCAGCAGAGCTCCCAGGGGCTGGCTGAAGTGAAAGCAGGGAGCTGGGGTGTGCTACCTCCAGCTGCCCCAGTGCCGGGGCGAGAGGCTGCCCAGCACTGCCGCATGGACAGTCCCACGGGGACCGAACACCATCCGTTCCGAGAGGTGTCAGGCAGATCTTCTCCAGCATGTGAACCTACGTTTGTTTATTTCCATCTAGCCATATGTGTTGGGGAAGATGGATAGGAAACCATTCCTGATGGAAGCAATATATGAAACAAAAAGCAGCAGGCTGTGCAGTTCCCCAAACGCTGTGGGATCTGTCCATCACCACCAGGATGCTGGGCAAAGCAGGTGCGGGAGGAGCCCTGCTGAAGGGGAACCCTGCTGCAGCGTGCGAAGCAGAGGGTAAATGTCCTGATGCTCTCAGGGCTTGAAGAAGGTTTTCCCAGGCTCAGGGCTGTAGGGGTGGCTGAAGGTTTAGCTCGTGTATCTGCAAGGGTGTCTCTGCGTTTGGGGAGGTGTGGGGAGGGTTTAACCTCGGGTGCGAGGAAGGGAGCAGGGCAGGGCTGCAGCTGCCTCCGAGCACAAACTGCTGCGGCCCTCCGACAGGAAACACGAAGCAGAAGCAAAGTGGAAGATATTTTACAAAGCGCTCGTTTACTCTAGGCTAGCAGGGGGATAAAACATGCGGCGAGGGGAGGGCTGTGCCCCCACGGGCCGTGGGAAACGCGGTCAGGTGGGGAGGAGAGAAATAAATCCCGAGAAGCGCAGCTTGCCATCACGGAGGAACACAGAGGAGCAAATTATTAGCTTGTTTTGGTTGGGGTTTTTTTTGCAAGATGAAAGATGGGCCATTAACTGCCTCTGGAAAATACTTTCCGAACCCTTTTGTGCAGCAGTTTCTCTGCAGCAGGGCTCTCCCAGCACTCCAGGCATCCTGGGCGGCAGCAGGGGAACGCCCCACAGCCGGAGCTGGAGAGGTTTGAACTTGAACTCGTTTATTTAGCTTTGACTTTTCTCTTGCTGGAGTCTCTGGAGTTAGCCCAAACCTCAAAAGTCAGTTATAGCCAAATATTTTTGAGGTTGGTAATGAAACACCAAAGCCTTACTTAAAAAAGAGCACTGTCCCAAATTCCCCTGCAGCGTGCGGGGCCGATGCTCTGCGGGTGCAGCAGAGCTGGGCTCGGGGGTTGTGGTGCTGCTGGCCGGCCCGTGCTCAGCATCCTCCTCCTGTATCTCCCGAGCACGGCTGCGTACGGCCATGCCACCACAGGTGAACCAAGCGCTCACTCTTTCCACCGTAAAACAAACATTTGAACGTTTCCGTCGTCGTACACCCGCCGCTCAGGGTTAGTTGCGACAGATCACGTCTCTCCCCACCCTAAATTCTTGCTTGGCTGCTGAAATCTCCCACTTTCCAACGGCCTAAAAACATGGCGTGACCTGCAAAGGCTCTTCCAGGCCGCAGCACCACAAACTCCAGTGCTCGTTGGTGGGCTGCAGGCAGGAGCGCTGCCCGCAGCGTTGGCAGGGCTGGCAGGGCTGACCCGACCCTGCCCAGACAGAGAAGCCTGACCTAGGCCCCCCCACCCGCTCTGCTCTCTGATCAGGCTCTGGCCCTACACTCCTTTTTCTGCATAACGATACTGGTTTCGTGCTGGGCTGCCTTGCTGGCGTATTTTTTGCATTGTGTTTTAATGAAGTGGCGCAACCCCATGAAAATAAGGATAAACGTTTTGAGATCTTCAGGCTCGGGAGCAAAGCAGCGTTACAAAAACCTGCAGCCTCCCTCAGAAAATAGCTGGTGATACATTCTCTGCCCCTCTCAGGAAAGGAAAGGGTTAATTGCTTTGGTTTCCCCCGACAGTTATGGCTAATGCCAATCAGATCTGGAACGATAAGAATAAAATATGATTGAAACCTCTGGCTCTTAAAAAAAAGCATATGTTTTAATTAAATTGAGAAGTAGCTGGTTAATCAGCACAAGGACTAATGGTCTGATTAGCAGGAAATGCCTGGTGAAAAATAGCCGTTCTCATCGGCTGGGCTGGAGGGACGGCCAGCAGACTGGGGGGACAGCCCTGGGCTGGTGAGCTGAGGGTGCCTTGCAAAGGGCACCCAGGCTCCATCCGAGGACCCCCAGGGAGGAGACACATCCTTAGGCCCAAGACGTGCCCTGGGCTCCTCCCTGGGGGTCCTTGGATGGAGCTGCCCCCCCCGGTGTGTTCCTGCCCATGGCCAGCTGTGGAAGCCCCCATCGAAAGGGACCAGGGGACGGCTGGGGGACAAATGAAACCTCTCAGCCCAATTACCTTTGAGAGGGAGAGTACAAGGGTGGGGGAGAGAGGATTGCAAAATCAATTCGAAATTTATTGTGTCAAGGGAAAGAAAAAAAAAAACAACCCAACCAAACCACCACCAAAGAAATAAACTTTTAAAATTAAAAAATCAATGGAGAAATGTCCTTCTGGCTGCCCCTTCCCCCACCGTGCAAAGCACAGGCTTCCTTCTGATTAAAGCTCAGCCTGGAGCAGTTTCGGTGGCAGGAGGCCAGAAGAAAGCTTAAGGTGCTCTCTGCAGTTTAAGGTGGAGCTGTTTACATTGACTTCCCCAGCAGCACCAGTTTGGGCCACGCAGCAGCATCCCCTTGTGTACACCGGTTACACCCCGGCCGTGCCAGGGCTCTGGTTTACACCACTCGATGAGCAAAGTGGTTTGCAGGCGTTCAGATGAGCCTCGGTGGGGTTTTGTTTTGCTTGCAGCCACCTCTGACAGGTTTTTCACTAAAAAAATGAAATTAAATGCAAGGTGAGAGTGAAGGGGTGTAAGAATGTCCTGCCCCATTGCTGGGGACGCATGGTTGGGATCCTGCTGAGCAAGTCCACAAATAGGGGTTTGCTCACAGCTCTGCAGTTCGGGACCAAACCCTGCAGGAGCTTTGTCCCCAGAGGCCTCCAACATTCCTGCTGCAAACACCCAGCACAGTCCTGCAGCTTCCCTGAGACAGGATCGGCGCTAGAGCACAAACAGCAAGAAAAGCACCTGGAGAAGAAGCATTCCTGGCCCATGAAAAGGCATAAGGCCATGCCGACATCGGGATGAGGCAAGGACCAGGAAAGGGGAGCTGCTGGGCAGATCCTGACCCAGAAAGTGGTGCAATCCCATCATGAAGGGTTTACTCCAGAAACCAGGACGTGGATGGGCAACCCATGCAGAGACCTGGTCCAAGCCTGGTGTTGAAGCTATGATGTCTGCTTGATGCCCTTTCTCTATAGAAGATGCCTCAGCATAAGGTGACAGGTCTGATGCCCACCAGAAATGTTTCACCCCAGGCAATAGCCCCATCCTTGCCCAGTGAGGGAAGGAGCACTGGAGAGCCTCAGCCCAAAACCACACGGACCCCTCTCCAAAGATAGCTCGGCTGCAGTTTTGGGGGAAGGCCCAGATCGGGCTCGCCCGGCACCGCAGCCGCCTCCCTCACCAGGTCCTGCACCCTGCAAGAAAAACACCTCCAATTTGCTCCTCTCCCCTCCCCCAGCCTCCCTGATACGGGCCCTTGTAGTTCACAAACATTTTCTGAGCCCTCTTTGTGCCTCTGTAAGCCAGGGCCGGCACCGCCTGGTAGTGTTTCACAGTCCTTAAAGTGGGAGAGGCAGTTCGGGTGTTTCTTCTCAAAACAAACACAACAGGCGCAGCGCAGGTGTATCAGGTGTGGTGTTAGGGTTGAGAAGGTGCTGCCTTCCCGAGGAACAACTTTTTAATAGGAATACTTATTGTGTATTTGGTATTATGGGGCAATAAAGCTGCTAATGCCCCTTCACGTCTCATCGTCCATAATCGCTCGGAACAGAGCTGCATCCGCAGCCGGAGCTGCGGCCGGTGGAGTCACCAGGAGCCCTTGCACGGATTTCAGCCGGCCTCGGCTCAGCCAAGCCCCCGGGACCGCCTCCACGGAGGAAGCCACGGCCAGGCACGGGCGCTTTTCCTGGTCTGACAGGGAGCAGCGGTGCTGCAAGGTTAAGAAATAATGTACAAGGGTGATGCAAATACCAGCAGGATGTAAGAAAGCGCCAGTCCCAGCTCTGAGCCCTTCAGAATACACTCAGAAACCTGGTTTTTTCAAACCTTCAGTGCCGCTGAAGCATGTTGGCAGCGTGGCGGTATCTCCCATCTGATTCTAAAGACACGCGATTTCAGATCTAGCCAGGTTATAAGGTGGCACGTACTGAGTTTTTTAATTGTGCCTTCTGTAGAGTACATCTTACATAGATTTTTCAGGGATTTTGTTTAAAAGTGCTGTGTGGAATCAGGTGAAAACCACAGAGCAGCTCTCAGAAAGCCCCTGCTCCCTCCGCACGGAACCATGGCTGAGACTGGAGAGCTGCCAAGCGCAGAACCTATAAATCATGAATCAAACCCCCCATTCCCATCCCTAAATCACAATTGTTTTAAGAAGAAATAAAACATATTGGTTCTTTTAATTCGCCTGTTGGAGTCTGTGCCTTTAGGCACATTTTCCAGCTATTCTCAAACATGAGGACTAGAAACTTCCTTTCATTTTTCAGTGAAAGCTGAGAGTCTCACTTAATTACTTGCATCCAAGAGCCGCAGCTTTATGAAAAATTCCAAATATCAGAAGATTGGTAATAAAATCACAGGGGCTGGCAACACTGAGGCCCCAGTTAGATGCAGGATATTCCTTTTATAAGCATCCAAGAAGAGTACGCACCACTGGGATGCTGGTTTGCTACAAGAGTAACAAACATAATGAGTTTCAGTGAATCGACGCAGAAAAGGACCTGAAGTCGATGTTCCTTGGCCAGGGCACTCACGCTGCCGCCCTGCTCCCACCACCTTTCGGGTAGGCAGTCCCTGTGTGAGCGGTAACGCACACTGGGATTTAACTGGGAACGGGGCAAAGGTGGCTGGCACTTGCGCAAGGGTTTTGGCAACGGCAGCGCAAAGCACCTGGCAAGGGCGAGCGGGAAGCAGGAAGGTGCCAAAGGGAGTTTGGGGCTTAGTAAAGAAATGCTGGGGCTCAGCCAGCCCATCAGAGAAACAGCCCGGTGAAATTATGTGATATTTGAGACCTTTTCTTGTTCAGGTCCCAACCTGCACCCCTATCAAAGCAACTTTTTGACCTGGGCTGGTGTCCAGCAACCCTGACCACGAGAAGCATCTCGCGGTTAGGCGTTCTGCCATGCCTTGGTGCTTCTCCTTGGGTTTTCAGTACCCTCCATGGCAGTGCGGTTTCATCCGGGTTTACCTTAGCGGCCATGTCCACCTAGCCAGGCTTGGTGTCCCAACAGCGCAAGCACCCTGAAGAGCACCACCCGCCTCGGTGGCCCCAGGTAGGGCACGTATGGAGGGCAAACCACCATGGGCAGTGCCCTCTGCTACCACATCTCCCTGGAGAGGCTCCCCACTGCCCCTGGAGGGGATTAGGACATCCTTGCAGGGATTGCATGGGCAAAGCAAAGCATCTTCCCTTGGCCCAAACCCAAAGGGACCTCAGGGGCTGAATCTCACCTCCTCTCAGAGCATCTCCAGCCCTGGGCCACCATCTACCTGGACACTGTGAGGGCTATCTTTGCCTTCACAGAGAACATCTCTTGTCACTGTTCAAGGGAATGATGAGATAATGGTCTGAAAACTTGGTATCTCTAATATAACTGAAAATGAAGCTAACCTGCAACTCTAAAAAGGAAGTCTAAATTAGGTTGCAGAAGAGAAAAGGGTATTTGACAGCAGGAGCAGGCTCTGGAAATGCAGTCATTGTTTCTACTTATGGGTTTTGAAATGTAAATAATTTAACACCCAGCTAAGCAGAGGAAAATCTGCTATTTTTGGTTTATTCTGAACAAAGACAGCTGTGTATTCTAAAATACAGAGTTCAGCATTTAAAAAAAAATACAGAAATAATGCTGGTGAGAATGTCTTTAGGTATTTAAGATTCAGCACCAGGGTCTGGGCTTGTTGTGCCCTGCGTTACACTGGTACCTTTGGAGTGATGTGGAGTCTTACCAAGTCATCGCAATAAACCCATAAATAAATTATTTGGATGGGCTAATTCTGGGGATTCATTAAAAATTTCAGCTGAAGGATAAAAGCACAGGGAGAGGTTGCACCGGCAGCTTCTAGGTCTTCAATGAGACGGTGCTGGGGCTCTCCTGGTCGGGCTGACTCCCAGTTAGGGTTAGATTCGGAGTCAGAGCGCAACGGATCCTGCTGTCATTAGTGAGACTCCCGTGGCAGCAGCCGCCGTGAGGTACCAGCTGTATTCAACCCAAAGTGCAATTCAAATTCGGGTCCCCATTAAAATAACGAGAGCTATTGCAGACGCACAGGCATGTCTCTGGGAGCTGAGGCTGAAGTCTCTTCCTTCAGAGACCTTAACTAAACTATCATGCTTTTGGGAATTAGCCTAATCAGCCCCGATTTGTTTTTCTGCTCTCTCAGCTCTCAAATACACATTTTTTTAATAACTTGCAGGGAGAAAGGGTTAAATACCTCCCAGCTGCATAAAACCTCCTGCAAATGTCACTGCCTTCCCAGCCGTGCTTGCTGCCTGCTGATAGACCCAGCGATGGATTGATGAGATTTTGGTGGGATTCGCTGTTTTTCCGCCGGCTGAACCCAGACATGCTGATGAAACCCCATCTACTGCAGTAACCAGAGTGACTGCGGTATTAAGAGTAACTGCTGCTCTTTCGTTAGTGTTCATGGGGTCTGGCCACACGAGACCAGGAATATTGTGCTGAGGCTCCTGAGACAGGAAATGTTTGCAGCTCAGGGATGTACTGCCGGGTCCCACCTCCTGGTCCAGACTCTGCAGAGAAGTCACAGGCATCACGGAGGAATTTTTCCCCCAGCTCAAGAGCCGAGTTGCCCACACCAAGGAGGGGCTGCAGCTTTGTGAACTGATGCACATCCACCCTCCCGCATTCCTGCAAAGGAGGGCAGGTCTCTCCTGGAGCTGCTGCTCACCTCGTCCCCATGCCCATCCTATCCCCATCCCATCCCCAGCCGGTGCTGGTGGTGCAATCCAGGCTCTCCCAGCCTCAGCGAGGAGACCACAACAAGACATTACAAGCCTGGCTGGGAGGAGAACCCTGCACCAGCGCCCGCCCTGGCAGCACTGGTGCATGTCTCAGCCAGCTGGGCACATCTGGGACAGCATCTCTTCTGCCATGGATGGAAAGTTAGATAATATCCTTTAGAAATATATATGTATATCTTGGGCGGCCAGGGTTTCCTACGCAACGCAGAAACTCTTCTTGCCATCGCCAGGCTGCCCGGCTGTAAACACATTACAGAGCTGGAGGGCAAAACACGTTGGTGCTGAGCCTTCTTGGAAAACCTGGCCCTGGGTATGCGGAGCACCTGGAAATCTTCCTCCCAGCTCTTATGTTAATCCGGCCCCACGGGCCTCGCTGAAGCTCATTGAAATTCAGGGGGAGTCTTCCCATTGAGTTCAGCCAGCTTTGAATAGGGTCGTTTCTCTCTTCAGTGGGTTTTTTTGGTGTGTTTTTTTTTAAACCTGTGTTCACTCTGGGGGAACACGTATTTAAGCACAGAAGTGCTGCGTTTGCAGCTGCGCTGCTATTGTCTCCCCAGCGGCAATGCAGCTCTGCGAAAGGCTTTGTTCCCACCGGGAGGCGGTTAAAGGGAATGGCCTCCACCGCCGAGGTGGTCGAGCCCATTTCGCCTCGCTCCAAGCCCAGGCAAACATTGTGGGTCCAACTGGGCTGACACAGAGTCAAATATTGCTCAGGTTGCACTTGTTTTGCATGTGAGAGAGAGACAGTCAGTGAAAGAGGTGGGCTGGCATACCTAGGAAAAGATTTTTCTTGGTTTGGGGGTTGATCTGGGCTCCTTTCTATGTGTGCTTTTTATCCGTGTATGAAAATAGTAAGTTAGATCTCATATAAAACGCCTTATCCAGGGAACTTGAAGCACCTCTTGAAGAAGAGCAGTTATTCCCAACTTATGGATGGAAAGGAGACTCATCAGGGTTGCACACAGCACTGGTGGCCCAACTGGCAATGCAGCCTGTGTCCCTTAATGCTGCTTGGTTCTCCCTCCCCAGGGCCACCACGTCCCCTTGTCGCCGGGGCTATTCAGTCAGCATAAATGCTGCTGAACCTCAGACCTCCTTTTATTCCAGACCATCTCCCCTTCCATGTGACTCCTCTGGTTGTCATGAAGTCATCTTTCGGTTTGGTGACAGCAAACAAAGATTTGGCTGTTCTTAGCCAAGACCACAGGTGAGGAAGCCATAACAGGCTCCAACACCAGATGCCCAGCAGCCGCGCTCTGAAACGCCTCATTTCTGGGAGAAAACTCCTGGTTCCCACAACCTTCTCCTGACTTCCCTGAGGTTTGCGCTGGAAGGATGGAAGGTCTGTGAAGGAGCCACAATGCAAAAAATCTTCATTGCTTCTCCCCAACCAGCTTTCCTCTCTCAGCAGTTTTATCAACCTTGCATCTTTGCCCTGGGAGCTGCTTAGACTAGACGAGCAAGGTTTGGGTGTTTGCTGCTTCCCCCCTCTCCCTCCCCTCTCTTTCCTGCTAAGTATCTCTCCATCTCGCATCCCTCCTCAGCCGCGACGCTGCCTCTCCCGCCTGCAAACACAAAGGCGAGTGAGTCAGTGCAGGGAACACCAAGTGCTCCAGATACAAAGCAGATGGAATTGAAGAGTCTGGTACAAATTGTCTTTTTTTTTTAATTCACTCAAACTCTCTTAACCCCCCACCCCAAGACTGCTCTCCATATTCTTCATTAGCAGGGCTGAAAACGAAGCTGTTCCTTTGCAAGCCAGGATTTTGTAGTATCAGGCATAGGTGTGATTTTTCCCCACATTATTAATAAAGATGGCGAATATTGCAGATGGTTCCCTGTGAATACGTGCTTGGACGCTGGAATTAATTCACTGGGTAAATTTCACTCCTGTCTTCATGCCCCACCTTTCTTTGAATGTTCATGGAGTGCATCATACTGGAATTAATGTCTGTAGAAATTGAGTTTTGTAACAGGACGAAAATCGATAGAAAATTTCAGTTTCTCTTTTCAAGCTGAATCAGATGAACACTTTGAGTCAAAGCAACAGAAAGTGTCACAGGCTGAAGAGAAACAGTCAATCAAAATTATCCAAAATCCATATTTTGACATTTTCCATTGTAGTGAACTGATCAGATTTTGCTAAATCCTGTTTCCTGTGACTATGAATCATGACACATAAGTTTTCATTTTCACTTACTTCTATATTTAATGGATACGTGTGGGGTCCAAAGGGCCTTTGGGGACGTCAGCAGCCAGATGCATTTATTCCCCTTTTCCCTGTAGGATAAACTCCTTGTTTGGGTGATACTCGTTCCCAAGACTTGCATAACACACCACAGGCTTGAGGCTTTTTTTGCCTTATGCAAGATTTGCTTGGAGTAAAAGTTTAGATTTTGCAGTTATGTTTTTTGCTAGATAAATGTGTTTTAATGGGAAACTCCCAAACTACTCTCGTGTTGTGATGCTCACAGAAACACAAATCACTGTTCAGGGAACATGCTTTTTAAGCACATACTGGCATTTATTCATTTCAGCCATATTTTGACACCTGAGCAAGGAGGCAAGTCCCATACCCTGTGATCAACATCAACTAACCATCTAGCTCAGAAAAATAGTACTGAAAAATCAGAATCAATTGCAACGAGCATAACAAGTTAAAAACATTTCAAATAATGGCCATCCCTGGTGAAGTAACAACCTGCTCGCAGAGACTCCACAAGGAGAAAAATATCTGAATTCATTGGATAAATTATTTGTTGCAAATTATTTCTTCAGCTCTAATTAGTAATCTTCATTTTACACAGTAGGCCTATAATGACCTGCTTGACAACTACAATGTCTGATAGACAGTGGGGATTTGCATGAAAATGAGGTTTGTTTTCTCCCATCCCAGCCATAAAACAACAACAGTGAGGATGCTCGGCTTTACCGCGCAGAAGGGGAATAACCAAGCACCCAAGCTCTGGATGAGGGGAGATAATTCAGCTACAAATAGAAAAAAACAGGAGGCACTAATTCAAACAAAAAATAATAGCACCCGGCACACAAACAAGCCTAATCAGATACGGTTAATAAGTGGAGTCATGTGAACAGCAGATGATGGAGCAAAAGCAGAAGACAGAGCTCTCAGTGAAAACATGGTGACCCAGCTCTGATGGGTCTTGCACTGTTGTTTTCCATGATTGAATAATCTTTTGCCTTTTTACAGCAAGCGTTTTTAAATGTTGGACCTATTTCAAGTGTGTTATCATCTCCTGTCTGCTGATAATTGACAGGCTTTGGATCTTTCTCTGGCTTGTATATCCTGAATCCAGATAGATTCAAGCAGAAGACGATGCTCTTGCCAGTGATGAGCAGCTCAAATAAGGTTAAAAAAAAAAAAGCAAGAGGAGATCAGGAAAAAGCAACAAGCCTGATGTCCCTCCTGCAGCTCTAAGGGTTGCTTTCACTGGGATGTGCAGTATTTTTTCGTGTGTGATTTCAGCAATGTTATTCCCAGCCCTGTTCAGCACATCTTGTGCTTTGACAGCTCACTGCACCTGGAAATTATTACTTGATAAAAACTGGCAACTTCTCTCATTTTTGAAGGTTCTTTTGGAAACAGGGCTTTATTCTTACTTGCCTTCCGGACTTCTGCAGGCGTAAAATGAGGTGAAAGTGGCTGTAAATGTAAGGTGCAAGCAGCACTGTAACACTGGCAGTGTTGATGGAGGGTATTCTTTGAGTCTTGATCTGGTGGTGCAAGCAGAAAGGGTTGGTGGTTGGTATGTGGGCAAGCAGGCACTGGTGCACACATACAGCCGGCCATCAGACGGGCGACCACTGATTTGGTGGTAAATGTGAACATGATGGCTTGAATTGCCACAGTAAATTAGTGAGCTGCTGGGGTAACTGAGATCAGAATCTGTCCTCTGCACAAGTCTCAGCTAATCTATTTTTTTAATTATTATTTTATTCAAAATAATATTGTCACCATATCAATTTGTGAAGAAAAAGGCAATTTTTAGTTGCTGGTCATTCTATTCACTTGATTTTTCTTTTAATGATTTGGCAAATGATCTCCCAGAAAAAAAACTATTATGTATATATATATAAAAGATGTAATAAACTGCTTTCAGCTGCTTCTCTGCAAATTGATCCCACTCCTTCTTCATGTATTGTTGATCTTCTAATTTAATCACTTGCCCGGAGGGCATACACAATTTTGTAGGAAGTAAAAATGTCACACAAGAAAAAAGGAGGAGAATGAGAGTGGAAATCTCTTCCCTTGCCGGGCTGCACGTCCTGTACGGCAAGCAACACCCAGAGCAAGCGCTGTCCTGGGCTGGCAGTCGGAGGGATGGAGAGGTCTGCTCTCATCCCGCCACCATCGATATCGCTGAGCGTGGCCAGCGGAAGCATAAATCATTCGGGGGCGGACGGACAGGCAGCCAGAAATACATCCACACAGTCAGCATGGTGGCACGAGTTTTATTTTACCAGAAAGCTGACCTAAAAATAGGGGTCCCCCTTGGCTGGCAGCCCCCGCCCAGGTGAGTTTCCCTGCACAGCTTTGCGGGGGCAGCAGCAAAAGCCATTTTCTGCAGGTGGGAGTCAGGCAGCAAAGCCTTTGTAGCGCTGGGTCAAAGGGGCGACGACTGGCCGGCGCGGCCGTGGTCTGCAGCGGTAACCTCCGGCTGTACCCAAAAACACAGAAGCTGAAGGATGGGACGTGGCCGCGCTTGTGGATGCAGCACTTTAATGATTTATTGAATTCTTTCGTGTGTTGGCCGTTGTTTTTTTTAGGGTCAGCAGTCGCTGTTTTAAAACGCTGTGTAAAAACCCGATGTGTAAATCTATTAGCTTTTAAAGCGCATTTTTACGAGTTGGAGAAAAACCTGCTCAGCCTCCGCGGGCTCTCTGCCGCCAGCCCAGACCCGCAGCACTGATGCTCGCCCCACGCAGGCCCTTCAGAGCTCCGCCAAGTTCCGCCAGCTCCGGGGGCTCTGCGCGAGGTGTGGCGCAGCCCGCATGCCCTGGCCACAGCCTGTGTGCAGGGCACACATCACAGCCCCCTGTGTTTTGGTCCCCAGGGGCCCTCTGCCAAGGGGCCAGAGAAGATCTACATCTCTGGGGGAGGAGGCAAAAAAGCAGCAGGCAGCCACTTCTGCAAGGGCGTGTGGAGGGGAGCAGGCGC
The DNA here is from genome assembly GCA_013399095.1 of Psophia crepitans. Classification (NCBI taxonomy): domain Eukaryota; kingdom Metazoa; phylum Chordata; class Aves; order Gruiformes; family Psophiidae; genus Psophia; species Psophia crepitans. Next base: position 609,492 of record VWZZ01007444.1, on the reverse strand, counting down.
GGGTGGCTGGGGAAGGGACGGGGAGCTGCAAAACACAGCAGCTCGGGGCAGGCGGTGCAGGAGGAGAAGTGGCTGAGAAAGTCCTTTCTAGGGAGTTTCCATGAACGTCTGCAGTGCGTAAAGCGAAGCCAGGACCCATGCCCACAGCCCTATCTATAGACCCAGCCTAAAGCTACTCCTAAGCTTCTCTAGGCTTAGATGGGCTGACCCAGGCTGCAACATCTGACAGCTCTTCTTCTGAAAACCAGCAGAAAATGGTGTTGTCCATGGGCTCTCCAAACCGGAGGCTGCTCCATGTCCCCCCATCATCCCCCCATTGTCTCCCGGGCGCAGGCCGAAGCATCGAGTGGGACCGCTGACCAAAACAGCCCTGCGTGCCTGGAGAGTGATGGCAGCCGGCGCCTGAACCTGGCTCCGCGCGGTTTGGGTCCTGGCTCTTGTTTAAAAACAGAAGCAGGCTGTGACTGTGGGCCAAGTCCTCTGCTGGCATAAATGGCCACAGTCCCACCGAGCAGAGTTCAATCTATTTATACCCGCAAAGAATTGGCCCATCAGATAGAAGAAATCCTGTGATTCTCTTTGACTCCCTGAGTTTCTGTCCCCTCGAGCCACAGGACTGGGTGTCCACAGAAAGGAAGGCTAAGGGAGCTTTTTCACAAATACTGCTTTGTAAAAATTGCGGATACAGGGAAAGTCAGACTTTTCATAGGAACACACCCATCCTGACTGAACTTTCTTTGGGAACAGTTTCTCAGCAGGCTCAAACCATAAAATTCTCCCCCCAGCAAAATTTCCACCCCACCGCAGCAAATAGCTGAGTTCAACCATGCTGAGCACCAGGGATGTGAAAAAACGGGGAGGCAAGGGACTCAAATTCCACTTCTCCCTCTGCCTGTGGGACTTTCACCACCAGAGGTGTGTTTTGGTAAAGGGCAATTTGCTTGTCCGGGGTGTTCCTCTCACTGGCAGGGTGGAGAGGGGATTTGATTTTGCTTGTTTGTTTTACAAACGCTTTGAAAAGCTTTGGCTTCCTCTCAAATTCAGGGGAAGAGCTGCAAAAATCGCAAAGAAAAAAAAAAAACAACCTTCATGGGTTTTGAAAGCTCTTTCCTGCCCTGCTCCAGAAGGGTTGTTAATTGTGGAGCGTTTCAATTGCAGAAAGTCTGACTATTGAGTAGAAGAATCTTTTTGAGTCTATCCAGCTGTGTGGGGCTTTTGTAAGTTGCTCTCGACGTCGCAGAAGCCAATATAGTTAGCATTGCTCGGAATTTTTATTACCACTGGTTGTAAGTATGTCTGTACGCATATTTCATTGTAGAGACCCCTACGAGCACCTAGGAACCAAAACTTCCCTTCCAAACCCCCGTCACCGAAATCAGATTACGTACTGATTGCATAATTACTGTATAACAAGGTTCGCTCAGCCTCTCAGCGCACAATGCCTGTTTTCATAGCGTTTTAATACGGGTGACATAATAGGCGCCAGCTTGAAGAGCCGCATGCCAACGAGGCACTGCGTTCCCCAAACCAGCCTGAGTTTGTAAAATCTGGTCCAGCTGCTCAGCACGCAGAAGGGTGACGAGCAAACGCCTTCCAGCCCGCGCCGGGCCACAGGGAGCCGCTCCCCTTCCCCAGCCTGAGGTGGGCTGGCTGGCACGCAGCACTGTCGGGGTTATTTCTTGGGCTACGCTGATGTTCTGTCCTCTACATGTGTGCTGCCTGCAACAGTGCTTGCAGATCTGGACTGACAGAGCTCCCACTAATATTGCTCTGGCTGCTGCCGCTTCCGTCTTTCCTCTTTGCTCTGAGCGGATGATTTAAAATGGCTCAAATCCTGAACAAGGCTCATTTTTCTAATAAGTTAGGCAGCAAATTTGCTCATGTATTCAACCCTGGCTTTGCCCTGAGTGGTATGGAACTGGAACAGCCCATAAACAGCAATTTGCTCATCTTTTAAGCTTTATTGTTTAGGCAATGGGTTTTACTTGGACGGTTGAAGACCAACCTTTGCTTCATACAAAATGTTTTACCGGCTCCAACAATAACTGCAACCCATTCTTTCTGCTTTGCATTTATTTGCAATTAAAATAAATGGACCAAATGCTACCAGATGAAATGAGCACGACATTTCTGGTTGACTTACCCACAGCCCCAACAGGTCCTGTTGCCTGGCGGTCCTCTCCGCCCATGAAAACCTGCTAACGTTTTGACTCTCCTTTCAGAAAACACAAGTCCTTCACGGACTCACTGGATCCTGTTCTCAGTCTGTCTCTGGAAGGAGCACGTTGACGGTACATAGTTGTTACAGGATGGTGGTCCTCAGTTCTGCACTCACTGGTTTATTCTGGGGGGCTTGTGAAGAAGCAGAGCTGGGACCTGTTTCCCTGTGAATGTAGAGTCATCCATACGTGTTGGGCTGTTCAGAGAGAACGGCCTGCTCATGGCAAAGTGAGGATTATGAGCCCGGGCTTACCTAAGGCAATTTTTTCAAGGGTTAGCATAATTGAAACATGATACCTGGAAGAAAAAAAAGGTGAAGAATTATGAGAAATTTTGAGGCTTTATAGCATCGGACACATACACTTTGGGGGAAAAGGTTTTCCTGCTCCCAGCCTTTCATTTTCCTCTAACTTGTGGCTAAAAGTCACTCAGATCATCCTCCTGCTTTGCCACCCTGCAGTGCTGTGACTTGTCTCCCTGGCTTGGGAAGTGCGCGGGGAAGCGCCCCGGA
>VWZZ01007444.1:566153-606738 GCA_013399095.1 Psophia crepitans | reverse complement strand
GCCAGGCTGGCGGCTGGGAGACAGTCAGGCACGACAAACCCGGGCGATGCGCACACGCAGGTGCCTGCACGCGAAAGGAACCCATCTTCCTCCCGCGAAGCTGTTTGCTGCTGGCGACACACGCGGCAGGCAGCGATTCGGAGGAAGGCTTGTTAAGCCTGAGGCGTGCTAAGGCAGGCGCGCAGGCTATCGGGAAGCTCGTGCCCTTGCTAAAGTTACTATACGCCTTCCTCTCAACAGGCCGACCCGCTGCCGTTAGCGCTGCCATAATGGCCGGCGTGGACACAAGCTGGAGTTGGGGTTTTCGCCCCTTCATCATCTTGAACCGCATTTCGGTGCGGAGGTGTCAGCAACGTCGGTGGGACTGCTGGGGGATGGTAGCAGTGCGGTGGAGATGGAAGCCAGCGACCCCTCTGAGAAGAGGGGACAAGAGAGGGACAGAGGAGCAGGTATTTCCCCATACTTGCTGGTGCACTGAGATGCAGCAGCCCACCAGCCGACGCAGCGCCTGCCTTCCCGTAGCTTTGAGGCACTTGAGGAAGAGGAAGGGCACAGGTCAGCCTCTGTAAGATTGGGGGTGTGTTTTCCAGGCAGCAGCTGGGGATGGCCAGTCCTGTTGGCTCTGAAGGTGAGCTGTGTGGCCAGAGAGCAGAGCCCATCACGCCCAAAGCCATCCCTCACATTCCCACTCTTGCAGGAGCAGCCCCAGCTCTGTCCTTTGCTGGGTCGACATGTTTTTACATCTGTCTTCCTCACTTTGCTCCTTTGCTTTGGTGTCAGACTCACCACTCTGTGAAAACTAATTAAAGAGACTTTTCAGGTGCAAAATATTCTAAAAAAGAAAAAAATCTTAGTCATAAAAATTGCTAATTGTGGGTAAAGGGAATTAATTCTCATACCTCCCTGGGGAAAGCAATGACTGGCGTGATAAGACAAATGACTTTTCGGAAAAGTTTGCTACTTCCTTATCTAGATTGTGCTATATTAAGTGTGGAAGGAATGATTTTCTTTCGTGGAAGCACCCCAGCAGCCAGTCACAGCTTTAGCTGGCTCTCTGCGGACACACCACTGCAGTGGCATGAGGTTCACAGCAGCACTTGGATGTTATCACTGAACTTCGTACGTTGGTGTTGCTCTGTGTGTCCTATTTCCTGAAGCGTCAGAGGATATAATTTGTTCAGAAACTCAAGGTTTCTCATTTAAAAGGACTTTAGACCCCACTTGCGGGGTTGGTCCTTTATCTCTGATGACGGGGGGACCTGAACACAGAGGTTTCCCTAGCAAAAATGCTGGTTCATGGGACACCAGCCAGGGTTATTCCTTGACTCTGTGAGGCTGGGGTGTGAAAACCAGGAGGCAGCATTTTCAACACCACCTTTGAACACTTTCCCTTAAAAATATTGCCTGGAGAAAGACTTTTGGAGGAGATGTGTCATTTTTGCAAGGGCCCCCAAAACCTGCCCCAAATGCACCACTCAGCCCGCTCCCAGGGCCACCAAGCCACCCACGGTCCCGTGTCACCTCCTGCAGCGGTCGGGCACCGTCTGCACACAGGTCCGGAGACCAGGGCCACGGAGGGGTAAGCGGTTACCTAACCAGACGGGTATTTTTTTCTTTTCCTTGAATGAAATCAGCCCCAGCTCAGAAGGAAGCTGCGGTTCAGGCTCCGAAGCGGACTGCAGCCCTCGCTCTGCAGCAGCACCGTCCGCAGAGCTGGAAGCAGTAGTTTAATCTCACTGTGCTGCGATTTCCCTGTTTCCTGTGTATTTTGGAGTCTATTAATGAACTAATGTATTCTCGCACGGGAAAGGCAGCCCTTGGGTTTCCTTCACATGCCAAAGGGGTTAAGCATGTGATGATGCTGAATCTGGCAGAGGAGAACGGTTTCTGCGCTTTATTGTAAACTTCCTGGCTGCCGGGCTGCAAAGCAAGGGGCTACGTTACTCGGAAAGAAGCTGAACTTTTGGGGCACATGTTACAGAAGTATTGCAGAAGCATTGTGTCTGGTGCCCAAACAGCAGCTCCACTTCTCATGGCTTAGTGGCAATTCAAGGCCCCAGACTCCAGATTTCAGCACCTGGAAAGTCCGTTGCATTTGTCTGACTGCAGCTCACAGGGTGTGGGAGATGGCTGAGAAGGAGTCAGCCTCACCGCGGCAGTCTTCATCAATCAGTAGCACAAGCGAGGGGCTGGCACGTGAAAGTGGGACTCCATTTGAAACCATTTTCTTGTTCACTGAAGGCAACGGCTTGTGCTGCCTGAGGTCAGAGTGGAAATTTCTTTGGGTGTAGGAGTCTGGGAAGGGCGTTGCTGACATCCAGCTGGGTAAGGCTGACGATTCCCGTAGGTGGTCTCCTCTTGTGTCAATATAGTGGCTATCTCAAAGGCTTTTAAGTTTTAGTTGATCTGGAAGATCACAAATTGGCCCGAAGCTTTTACAAACTCGCAAGTTTTATAAAATCATATTACCCAACTGGAGAAAAATTTTGTCTGGCACTCCCCTTTGTGCATGGTTCCAGCTGCATAGACCCCAGTTCCAGCATGAAAACCCCAGTCCTTTGGTCTGTAGGGGGTTTGATAAGGCTCTTTGCATCCATAGCAAAGGAGAGGTGCTGTTTCTCAAACCGCTCCAAGGTCGAGGACTCCCAATATCTGCTGGTTCAAGTCCTTTCAGTGCCAGAGGAAACTTCTTCAACGTGATGACGTTAGGCCTAAACTATCCAGCTATAACTGGCTAGCCGCTTCCACGGAAAGGGTCGCAAAGCGCTTTGCGAGCTACGCTCTAAATATGCAGCTGCACCGAGACGCTGTGGGACAGAGAGCAGCAGAGGCGCAGACGGTCAGCAAACACGTGGGGCAGGGGAGGAAATGTCAGTGATTCCTGGGCAGACGTCCACTCCTGCCAAGTATGCCATCGGGCCTTTAATATCCCCGCAGAGCAGATATTTTTAAAGTCTTTGCTAGACCTTAGGCAAAAAAAAAAATAATCACTTTTTTAAAGTCTTTCTAGACGGAACAGAAGACGAGCGCGTCCGTTTAGGTCGGCCTCTGCCCCAGCGGGGTGCTGGCGCGATGCATTGCCGGGTCAGCGTGATCCCAAACATGCCGAACATTTCAGGCAAGAGCGGTCACGGTGTTTTCAACTTCATCTATTTTTAACAAAACACAGGGGTTGCTCTGAGCACCGATGCATTTGGCACCCAGGCGTATCCACCCCGTAATTGCTCCCGGCTGCGCACACACCCCGTGCCCCGGCCGCGGTGAGCAGGGCAGGGGAAGATCCGCAGCGAAACGAGGATCTCTCTGCTCAGAAAATGGACGTTCTGACAGACTCCCACCTCACATGAGAGAAGTTTTGATTTCGTTTCCTCTGCAGAACATAAACAGATTTTGAAACCTCAGAAGTTGCCATGAAACAAACCCATTGTTCCCCGGCCAGCTCTAATTACAGCCTGAGGCCAGCCCTTGCCTACTGAAGTCAGAAGCTGCACAGAGGAGGGTTCTGGCTCCGCACACATTTGTAAGGAAAAAAGTGATTTGTCACTGCTGTTTTAAGCACAGTCAGCTCTTAGATTTAAGGTTTTTTTGTGTGTTTTCTGTCCCTCCTTACTGCCAGCAAAGACCTGCAGAAAGTGTCACACACCCAGCATGATAACGGGAAGGGTTGATGTGAGTGTGGCATGTGACGTCAGCATGGCGACGCACTCTTTTCTCTGGCTTTCGCCCCCAGCAGCGCGATAATCTGAATGGGGCCTTGGGGGAACATTTCCCCTGCACCCCAGCACGGCACGGCCACTCCGAGGGCTGAGCAGAGCCTGGAGTGACAACGTCCCCTTCCTCAAGTGGGCTGGGCGCTTCCTTCACCCGTGTCCCTGTCCCCTAAATCCACAGGCTGAGGCTTTAGCAGTTGTCCTGGAGGTTTTACTGCCAGCTGCAAAATAAACCCAAAAGAAGCAGCAAGGCGTCCAGTTCCCATACGCAGCTTTGAAAATATCAACCTTGTATTTCTGGGCAGCTCAGGAGCTCAGAAGTGCTGACAAACCGGACAGAATTCGGGAAGAGCAAGAAAAATTATGAAATGCTTGTCCAGAGGGTCTTGTCCAGAGTGGGAGGAGGTTCCAAGGGTTGTGTGACCGTGTTTGAAGAGTGGAATGTCTGAGGGGGAAGTGGGGCGGGTGGTCAGAGAGAGGTGGCAGCTCTTGACCGAAGCAAAAGCCACCATGGCAGTGCACCAGGAAACCTTTCCTCGATCTGAACTTCAACCTGTTGTGAAACCTTCCCTCAGGGGGAAGCGCTGGAAACCCCCGAGGTTGTGTCAATGATAGCTGGGCTGGCTGGAGCCCACGGGCAGCCCCAAGAGGATGCTCCCCTCAGCAAAACGAAGCTCTGGGGAAAGCTGGTGTACACAAGCCCTTCTGATTTATCCGATCACATCAGAGCAACCTGTCCCGCAGGGCTCAGCACAGGCAGTGACAGGACTGGCAGCCAGGTTTTGCAGAGCAGGGGCAGGAAAACCCAATTTTGCAAACGGTTGCTTGAGCTACAACAGGAGTGCGCAGCCCCGTTCCAGGTACTTGCACTAAATCCACCAGCCAGCATTTTTCTGCAGTATCAAGGCTTCATCTAAGAGAAAATCCTAATTTCACTGTCTGGCACAAAATGAGTTGATGGCACTGCCAAGGATTTATAAACACAAGACTTCTTTCAAAATAATCAGTGCTGCTCTTGACCTGAATTCAGGCTGTTAGGTTTCTCATCCACTCTCACGACGATTTTATTTTATCATCCTCAACACTACATGGATTTTTCTGCAATGACTAATTTCGAAGACGGCAAGCTCACTGCTGAAAAAGAGCATCAGAAAGGTACGGTTATCAGGAGTAATAGGTGCCAAAGGCACAAACCTTACAGCTGTGTGAGGGGAAATACGACAGTCGTCTGAATACAAAATTATTTGCATCCCATCTTTGTCTTAGTGCTTCTGTAAAAGAAAAACAATCCTTTTTTTTTTTTTTTGGATGTGTCTAAGTAATAACACCATAAACCAAAAAAACTTCCAAGTTACAGTTAAATTTCTTTTGTGGTGTCTGTAGCAATCTCTCAAAAGGGTTAGCTCTGAGTGTTTCTTAATTTTGCAAGGATAACACAGGAAATGATTGCAACTGTGTTGGGTAAGTACAAGCTTGTTTTTTCAATGAATTCTTTGTGTATTTGATTTCCATTTATACTTCTGCATTTTGGTGCACCAAGACAAATATTTCTGGTAGGAGCAAAGGAAGCGTTGAATTTTTTTCTCTGAATCGACACTTTGAATAATTTCAACCATCTTTGAAGTTGGCTTAAAAATGAGGGTCGTTGTTTGGGAGGAAAATTGCCTGGTTTATTCCACATTTTCCCAATGTTTCAAACTTAAAATCTCAGTAATATTTAGAAGTTCAAATGTGTTTATCCACGGCCTGTCCACTCTGCTGTACAGGAAGGACAAGTGTTATGCGATGTATTGGACACGTCATGACTCATCTCACATACCTGAAATAATCTGAGAAATCATTGCCCACTTTTTTTATTGTAAGAAAAAAATGGAATTCTTTTCTGACAGAGGACAAATAAATCATGTTTTGCCCACAGAAAATCTTCAAATAGGGAAAGAAGAGATCACATTCCTCTGATCATTTCTTCGTGTGTCATTAATTGCCATGATAATTCCATTGCCAAATTCTTTGGTATCTGAAAGCGTTTGCAATTGTCATCTCTGAAGTCAAAGACCAGGGGCCCAAGTGTCCTGAAACCCTCGTTGTTCGCCTTGACGGCTCTTAGTCTTTGCTTTTGCACGTTTGGGGTGATCTGGGGAGTTTCCAGCCCAGCAAGTGTCAGGGCTTGTTCATCTTAGGGCAGATGCTTCCAAAACACAGTGGGAGCTGGGCACACGTGTTTCCAATTATCATATAAGAAAAAAAAAAATAAAAATACATTTTTAGAGGTTTCCAGATTTAGGTCCAAGTGTTTATAAAACTGGTCTCAGCTTTTAAGAATGTATTTTCTGGCTTTGAAGCTAAGAGGAGCCCTTGACTTCATGGGACTTTGGATGGGATCCCCGACCGTTTCTGGAGCTCCAGTGCCGGAGCAATCCAGAGCAGGGGCTGGTACCCACAGCTCCATCCGTGTTGTGCCTGCGGTGGGAGGGCTGTCCCTGGCACCAGTCTGCCAGCCCCACGGATTGCAACACCTTCATAAGGGTTGTTTGGGCTTTTTAAATGTCATCCCACAGCAGAAAGACTTTCTGTACTATTTTCCAATCTCTGAGGAGGTTTTGGCCAGCCCCGCTCAGGAGGCACGTTTGTATTCAGCAACATAAGAGCTAAAAATCCCAGAGTACCCTCAAAATCAGGGTGTGGGGAAGTAGGGAGAGAGGAGAGAAGGGTCCTGTCTTTGGACACCAGTGCTGGATCGCTCCCCGGTGTGACCTCCTCCCTGTTTTGTCCAGACCCACTGTAAATAACATAAAAGAGCACCACCTCAGTCAGTCTGAATCGAGTGGCTGGTAGTATTAATGTTTTAAATATATATCCTGTCCTTTTTGCCCTCTTTAATTTTTCGCTTCTTACATAAGCGGTGAGAACCGTTGTTATATTTTATTTTCCTTCATTTCAGCATTTGATCTACCTCCACGGAAAGCTGCAGTTATTCCATAAAACCAGTCACTGAGGTAAATAATAGCAATCTTACTCCATAAACCTGCTCAAACTGTTGAAATACATTAAAAGATTAGAGCAATCATTGTTAATATAAACTACTAGAAAACAGAACATTAGCTGAATCTGTTATAAAAAAGGATATTTTTTTTTCTCAATTTGGTTTTAGTTTCAAATAAATAACAGAAAGAATTTTTCTGGGAACATGAAGGATAGCTTTATAACATCAGTCTATCAGAAATAATGCCCCGTCGGCTCTGTTCTCTGCCACGTGCGCTCAAGTGCTCAGACTCTAAAGCGCTGGATCCTTTTCTTCAGATACAGGGGGAAAGTACTGATAACGAGCATTTCCTAAAAGCCCAGAGACCTTTATCAAATGAACGGATGCATAATGCGTTTTCAGCATTATTATTATTATAGTACTTGCCTTTACACAATTATTATTTGATGTTTAGCTTTGCTTGAGAGGAACATCTGAAAAAGATCTGCTAAGTCAAAGCCAATGCTTTTAAAAGGCACTTAATGAATTTTTCTTGCTGTGTTTATATTGAGAGGTTATTTATTTGTAGATCATCTGTCATTTTTTGTGCAAAGTGTTTGTTTTTTTAATTCTATTAGTAAAATTACTTGTGCAATGGGTATATATTTTCCCATAGAGGCAGTCCTGCAAGAGTTTCCAGCGTGTTGATTTAGTGCTTATGGAATAGGCCTGTCTGGCCTCCCTGGAGAACAGTTTTTTCTTAATCAGTGGAGGTACAGCCACAGCTCTCGCTGGACGTGCCCGATGCACCAGCACACCCCAGCGCCCAAGGACCTGGGCAGCCTCAGCCCCGCGGTGCTGCCAACACCGAGGGGTTTGGAGATGCCCTGTGGGAACCAGGTTTTCGATCTCTCCCATCCATGGCGTCCTTCGGGATAAACCCACTGTGGTTAGGTGCAGCCCGACCTCCTGAAACACCCAGGGAGCCAGATGCTGCTTTTTCAAAGGAATATTAAAATTCAACCTTTGTAGGAACCAAATCTTCTCTTTTTTTCCCCCTACTATTGATGGAAGTTTTCCATTCTTTAATTTCCTGAGAAATTCCTGCAAAAGTCCATGAGAAATTCCATACAGGAGAGGACAACCACTCCAGGTCAACTCAAATGCTTCATCTCAATATCACGGCAAATTTTCATCCCCACTTCACCCCTCCCACATCACGACGCAAGAGCTGGGAGGTCAATGCAGCAGTTTAATTTAATCGGCAGAACATTAAACCATGTCACGTTAATATTAAAAATAAATGGTATAGATCGGACATCTGAAAATCAGGCAAGGGGAAGGATTTTATTATTTTTTTTCGCCTCTCAGTGTCTCGTTTAACTCTGCAAAGGCTGTCAGAGCCAGAGCAGTGGGTAACACAGAAAACGTCACTTTAAATTGAGGAGTTTATCACTTCAGCTCTCTTTTCCCTCTCTTCCCTGGCCGGTTCGCGTCTGTCAGCACAACCCCATCGCTCATTAGCGACGAGGCAGGAGATGAGGCAGTGCTTGGGCGATCTGACAGTTCAGGCCCTGCTTTTTACAGATCGCCTTTAGCAGCTGAACTTGTCAGACATTTTGGGTAGAAAAAGCAGAAATGACTAATGGAGGCATCTGATTATAGCCATAAAATTCACCCACCCCCAAAAGGATGCACAGCTTCTCCAGAAACCCCAAGCAGATATTTTAAGGCATTCGCAGACGCCGGGGCTGACGAGGTTGTTGCCAGCAGTAATAAACTCCTGCCATCTGATCTCAGCATACGCCCGGCCCCAGTTTTATTTGGGAGAGGTGCGGAGGGCAGAAATTCCCTTTGCTTATTTTCACTCCCAGTGACAGGATCCATGCCGAAACCCAACAATTCAGGGCTGTCGTTAAATCTTGGTTTTATTGCCATTCCCTCGGGGGACCAGCGTGAGTGGGGTTTTCTGCGCTCCTCGGGGTTTCCTTGGGGGACGACGGTGTTTTGAGATCCCCGGGTTGTCACTGCAGAGCTGTACTAGATAAAGCACTTAAAGCTCTGCCTTTGTAAACCAGAAGAAGCAGAGGTGCCCAGGAAATACCGGGACGCCTTGCAAGCGGGTATTGCAGCACTGCGGTATCCGCTCCTCCGCCCCACACAAGCCAGCTTGGTGTCCTCCTCGAGCTGCAGGGCTCAGAAGGCAGCGGCATTTCTCATTCCTCGCCTGTTTCACCTGAATTTTACCTTTTACCTGAATTTTGACAGCACAGGATAGCACTCACACGAGTTTCGTATTTTGGTGTTTCTGCAACCCGCAGATGGGGAAGGTTTCAGGCTGGGGTTGAAGCAGTGGGAGAGCGGATTTCCCCTCCCACGCTCAAACCCCTAAAACTGGGCATTTATGTCCTGGAAGTGTCTGACCCCGGGCACTCATGACACTCGCACAGACACACAGAGGACCATCGCAGTGCCAGGCAGGAGTGCGCTGGCCTGGCACCAAGCTCTGCTCTCGGTTTCTCCACTGATGGAGTTGGCGATGGCCGCATTGCCAGCTGGAGGTCAGACAGACCACGTAAAACGGAGACACCTGCTCACCTGCTTTGTAAATGGAGAGAAACACAAGGAGCTGTAAGATGAGGCTGCCCAAGCCAGAAACCTCATCCCCGACGGCCCAGCTTGGTCAGCCCTCGATGACCCTGAGACAGCTAAACCTCCATTTAATCATGAAACATCGGATCCCGCGTCCTTTCTCGGCCGTCTCCAGCTCTGTCACCATCCCAGCCAAGGTCAAACTGGCATGAGGAGTTTAATGCTGAGACTGGGTAAAAAATTTGCTGAGCGGACTGAGAGGCTGGGGATGCTGGATGGGAGAGAGCCAGGGCTGACATGGAGCAGTGAAAAACTAATGGCTTTTAGTGCTCCTTATTTATTTTTTCCGGTTACTTAGAATATCTTCTTTCAAGGATTTTGTTTTCTGCTTTATTGTAATTATCTCTGATTGTTTCAAACTATTAACATTCAAAAATAAAGCACATTTATCTCTTTGCAATATTTTTCCAAGGTGATTTCATTCAAATCCACCCAATGAACCCACCAGAATTAACTGATCTGACTAGGCACTTTTTAGACAAAAGCAAAGGCAGGGAGACATTCCTGGGTTTGCTGCTGCTCGCAGATGCTCACCAGGCACCTTGTGCAGCTATTCCCTGAAAATAATAGGAAATGATCCCAAAGATTTAGCAGCTGCTCTAGCCGGACCCCTCCTGCCCATTTATCGGAGGATGCTCAATGATGTCAGCAACAGCAGAGCAGTGCCGGTTCATCTCCTGTGGTTTGTACGCAATTACAGGAGGGGCAGCTCACAACCAGCCACTGCCGAAAGCGGTGCCCGCTCCGGCACGTTCAGCCTCCCCGCTCTGCCAGTGCCTGCTGCCAACACCTTCGCTGCCTCCGATCAAAGGGAAACGCGAGGAGGCATTTCGCTTGATCTGAAGAAAGCTTTTGACACAGTTAACTGCGGCACATTAATTAACAAACTTCAATACCAAGGCTCCTCCGATACAGCTCTCACGGGGTTTCAAAGCTGCCGTGCAGGAGGAGGGAGGGAACGGCGGCTGCTGCGTGCGGGGGCATTCACATCCCTTGGTCCTTCACCGTAGCGGGGATACAGCATCCAGACACAGGACCAGCAGTCAGGGTGGTGGTCCAGGGCGGCAGGAGGGGATGGAGCTGCAGCGGGCTGGGGCTGGGCATCCCTCACCCACCCAGCCAAGCTCACTCTTGAGTTAATTTGCACCCCTGAAAACCCGCAGGGGGGTTTCTCGCTGTGATTCAGCTCTGTGAATTTTAAAGGAGATAGGAAAACTCAGGTTAGAGCAACCCATCTGCAAAGCGCCTGCCCAGCTCCCACTGCCCCGTGTCCCAGCCTGGCTGTATCCACGTTTGGACCTGTCGTGCCTCCACGGCCCTGTGCTCCTGCAGAAACCTGAACCAAGGGAAAATGGGGCGGCGGATGATAGCGATGTCACCACAGCCCCCAGCGCACGGCAAGAGCAGGTCATAGAAATCAGGTCAGCTTCTTCTGGTGTAAATCAGCACTCCTTTGCTGAAGCCAGTGGAGTTAAAAGAGTGCAAGAAAGACCAAAATTAGGTCAATCAGATGCACGGCTCCTTTTACACAGCAATGTAACCCTCTTCCTCCTTCCTATTACTTCTCTGCACAGTCAAGTAGGTCAGAAGTATCTCCTGTCAGGCAGCCGGATCCACCGAGGTAGCTCTGAAATATTCTCCAAATCAGCAGTATATCAGGAAAAGGCATCCCTGTCCCCTCCTCACTGCGGTCTCTTGGGTTGCCCATCTGAGCACCAGTCTGAGGGGGAAACAGGCTCTCAGGTGGGGGCTGATGAAGGGAGGGAACTAAAGCACCCCCAAAAAAAGCTCAGTCTGGGCTTAACTAGAGGTAAACCTCACTTCTAAACATCCCATTAGTTGCACTTGCCTTCTGCACAGGGTTTTGCCATGGACTGTGCTTGCAAGGGACATCACAGACATGGCAAGGAGCTGCTCTGGTGGCCCCCAGCAACCCCTCAGCCACCTGCACTGGAGCGTGGTCCCTGAGCAGCAGCATGTGTTACTGCAGAGATCCACAGCTTTCCAGCACCCTGCTGCTGGGCTGCATTTTCCTTCCCCAAATCAGTGCGAGGCTGGTTGGCACAGACCTGTCAGCAGCGAGCGGGGCAACAGCTTCTCTGTTGATCAGCAATAGAACCCGAGGGAACGGCACGAAGCTGCGATGGGAAGGGTTAGGTTGGAGATCAGGAAAAGGTTCTTCCCCCAGAGGGTGGTGGGGCCCTGGCACAGGCTCCCCAGGGCAGTGGTCACCACCCCGAGCTGGGCTGAGTTCAAGCAGCATCTGGCCAACGCTCTCAGTCATCTGCTCTGGTTGGGCTGGTCCTGTGTGGGGCCGGGAGTTGGGCTGATGGGCCTTAGGGGGCCCTTCCAGCTTGGGAGATTCTGTGATTCTGTGTTTTCTCTCCAGACCCCTCCTACACAAACTTCTATACGTGTTTTACATGCCTTGAACCAGTGAGACCAAAACAAACACTTTTACACCCACTGGAAAAGAAGCATAATTGAAACAAACTGGAAATAAAATTATGAGTGAGGCAATCTAGCTTCCTATTTTCATTCACCAGGAGCAGTGCCAAAAGGTAATTCTGAAGCCGGAGAAATTCTGTGGAGAACCGTGGTGGAGTCAGCAGAGCCACACGGGAAGCACTAATGTGGGTGAGAAATGGTCTTGTATGACTGAACACGTTGTTTGAGCTATAATGATTTTGTGATTCTGACTGAGAACTTTCTGCCTGAATCATAAAATAAATAAGGGTCCTGGAGCACCACAGTTTCGTACCAGCAGCCAAGGAGATGAAATCATGAGACTCTGAAATCCAGAGCTGCTCCCAAGTTTGGCAACTCCCCTCTGCGGTAAGGAATGAAAGCCCTGTGCCAGGTCAGTCACAAATTACAAACAGTCCCAGAAACGGCAATTCCTTCTCCCCCCAGCCTTTTTCCATCTTCTCTTACTCTTAAATTGCTCCACGACTCGTGTTTGCCTTGTCTCCTCGGTTCGTGGACTCTCTAGCTGTCTATCCGCAGCAGGTGACAAACACGTTAGCACTGGTTCTCCCACTGGGTGCCTACGGAGCCAGGATGTGACAGGCTGGGTAGTGAGGGGTCTGCATTGCTTATCACACTGAAATGTTACTGTAGTTACACCTACATGAGACAGCTATAGTAGCAACCAGAATTTGGTCCAATAGAAACAAAAATGAATAGTACTAATTTCTGCAATTATTTACCACTCACAAGCAAATTAGTCATCTCTTTGCCATACCTGAGACAGTAGATGCCACAAAATACCTTCAGTGCCATCTAGCTACTAAGTTACGTGAAGAGACAAATTTGCAACTAGTGCTAATTGCCATAAGGGCCATCAGTGGCGCGATGTCCTGTTGCACCAGCTGATGCTCTGCCCTCAGGGGTCTAATCAGGGTGGTAATGAAAGCCACAAAGATAATTTGCAACCATAGAAAACTCTGCTTTAAATGGATGTTTATCTGAAGAACTGCGAAGTGAATTCCTCAGAACGAAGGCTAGATAAATAAATAAATACACGTACCCAAAAGCCACAGGATATTTCTTTCCACTTGTAAAGGCACTTCAGTATTGCCAGCCGCTCTGAACAAACCCAAGGAGGAACAACAGTACTTTTTGGCTTTAGCTTTGGTTTCATGAAGAGGTAAAGAAGCTGTGAAACGATATCTCCTTTTCCACCTAATTGTCCTGGGTTTCATGTCTGTTACGGAGGTACCGGAGCACTCTAGCCCCATTGTCGGTTGTCTTCGGGACTGCTGGACTTTTACAGAAAATACGATGGTCTACAAAATTACTGTGGACCCATTTTACTGGTGGTGATTTTACTGACCACCTGCGATGAATGAACCCATGACGTACATTCACACCACAACCAAACCCCAGGCATAAGTTCTGGCAGGCTGGGGAGCAGCTGGATACCGAGTGATACAGCAAACACCTACCTCTCCCTGGATAACTCACACCAGATCATCACTGTGTGGAATTGAAAATTACGGCAACCGATCAGCCATGTGAAACATGCAGAAATGGAAACGTGAACTGAGGGGGCACCGCCGGGGCTGCCTGCGTCAGGCTCTCGGCACGCAGAGCAGTGGCTGCGAGAGGCAGGGGAAGGAGCTGGTGTTTTCGCTTTCCCTTCCTGGCCCAGACCGTGAACCGGTCTGGTGTGTCTTGGACTAGGCAAAATGCTAAGAAAAGCAAATTACAATTAATTGCAAAAGGAGGGTTTTTTTATGACATCCTGTACTTTGGTGAGTGTGTTCCATCTATGGTGTAATTTGTCCAGATAAAACCCGTCTAGAAATGACCTTATGGTCTGGGTATGACACTGATAGAGGATACACGCACGCTCCTGTTCCCACGATGTGAAACAGCCATGCTCGGCCAAGGATCAGCTCTGCGGATGGAGCAGGCGAGCACCCCTGCCCGGTCTGCAGGCCTGATCCTGCTCTGGGTGCATGCTGATGAGAAGGTGAAATCAGTCCCACCGACAGGAGCAGGAGGATAGAATCATAGAATCATAGAGTCACTAAGGTTGGAAAGGACCTCTGAGATCATCAAGTCCAACTGTCAACCTAACACCACCATGGCCTGCTAGACCATGTCCTGGAGTCCCTGGCTGTCGTGGCAGTGCACACCTGGCAGCAATACCAAACCATCGGTGCCTGTTGCAGCATGGTGAGGACTTTCATCTCCTGCTGGGAAGTTCTCACTGCCTTCATGTTGGAGAGTTTATCAAGGCAAGAACAGATTCTCTTCAGGAGCAACTATTGTTGGCAATTTCAGGGACCGCAGGCCAGCTTCTATAGCGCCGAAGTCAGTGGGAAAGTTTGTGGAGCATATTACTAATTGAAATTAGTGCTGAGGAGGATATTCATCTTCAAAGATGGACCTCAGCAGTGTGAGGTGTGTCTTAAAGGAGCATCCGTGTGGCACCCACAAGGAGACTGTCAGTCGTTACTTCAAGCTTTGACTGTGAAAGGTAGATCCTCCGTGGCAAAAGCTGGCAGCTCGAGCCGAGAAGGGCTGCAGCCCTCGGGTGTCCCTCTGAGCTGGAATTACCACACAGACACTTAAATAAAAATAAGACCGGCGCTCAAACCTGACACCACATCTCAATCCAAGCCGTGCTGATTTACGCCAGCCAAAAAGAGACCTGACCTGCAGGGCCAAATCTGGCCCATGGCTATATCCAGGCAGCTGCGGTGATTTAAAAGCCCTGTCAGTGTCAGTCACCGGTGGGTCTCATTGAAAGCCAGATTTATCTTGTAATCTGCACTAGGAGGCGTAAACTGCTACTGCTGCTCCCACGCAAAATAAATCAGCCCAACGCAGCTGAGCGCTGGTAGCTACGAGCGTCAGCCCTCGCTCTCCCATCTCCCTGATTTATACATCCTCACACTAAAGTCAGCGGTGGTCAAACGCCGGCAGAGCCCTTCCCCTCTCGCCGATGTGTTTTACACCTCTGGCTAACGTCAGGGGGACTCCTGGAGTGGGCACTGCGGTCGGCACGGGGACCTGCCTCCTCCGTGGGCTCCGGCCAGGGTGGTTTATAAGCTCTTCGGGGGCAGAAACGAGCATTTTGATGCTATACCTGGCACCTCCAGGCTGCTGCCAGGGTTTTCCCATGCCATGGTGGAGTGAGCACGCGCTCCTGCGAGGAGTGCGATGGAGCAGCATTGCCGTCCTGCCTGGGGAGCGGAGCCCACTTTGTTTGGCAGAGCCTGCGGGAAAGCGTGAGCACATCGGGGGTTAACTACGTTTAGGCTCACGATTATTTTAGGCATCCTTCTCTGGGACTGAAAGACAGGCTGAATGAAGAAAGACAGTAGTAGAACAACCGCCCAAATGCAGTCACGGGGAATATTTGCCTCCGATTCTTCACATCCCAACTGTGAGCTTGTTATTGCAGCATCTCTCCCCTTCGGGATTTTTTCTTATCACGTAAAATGGAAAATACACTGTTTTCTTTCCCAGTCCTACACAGCACACACTTCCACCGCCCCATCACTGCTCTGGCACACTCACTTTGGAGACAAAGCAAAACCCACAGGACACGGGTGAACGTTGAAGCCCACCCAACAAAGGGAGTACACGATTTTGGGGGCACATCAGCAAAACAGCGATTGTCACCGGTCCAAAGGCAGCAGGATGTTGCAAGGGGCGATCCGAGAGCCGGAGGGAGGACGATGCTGCTCGCCTGGCCGTGCCACGCGGGCTGGTGGCAGAAACCCACGCCGTTAAAATGAGTCTTCAAGGGTTGTGCTGGAGTTTGCGCATTCCTCGGTGCCGGGTGAAGCCGCAGGGGTTTGGCAGAGCGGCTGCAGCTGCGCCCGGTCCCTCCGCAAATAGCGTTGGCAATTTCAGGGAGCGAAATAAGGTCCCGGTGCTGCCAAAAGCCACAGCGATTATCAACAGTGTAAGTAATCAAGTAAAAGCACTTTTCCACAGCCGAATGACCAGATTGTCAAGCACGCAAAGAGTAGTAGCTAGAATTGATTGCAGCTCACATGGATAATTTCTACCAGGATTACGTTATTGTATTGAAACAGTAATGCATAATGTATGGCCGTGCATCTCTGCAATAAACATTTTACATTTAATTTAGAAATCTCTGAGTCATTAGAAAAGTTCTCTCATTATGTTGCAGAGACCTTTGTGGAGTCAGCAATAGCAGAGTCTTTACCAAAAAAAAAAAAAAAAGATTAAAGGAATCAGATGGATGTGAAATACCTGAGCTGGGAATGGGAGCGGGCGCCGAGCACCAAGGGCCAGCCTGCCCCGCACACCGTCCTGCACAGGACAGCCCATCCTGGGGGTCCTGCCCACCCCCTCTTCGGCATCCAGACTGTGCTGCTGCACGGGGACGCTCCAGGTACTGTCAGGGAAGAGGGAAAGAAGGCAGTTCCCCAGGCAGTTTAGCCAACCTAGCATTTAAATCACCTTAGAGGGTTGCCTGCATCTCTGCACTGGCTGCAGTGGAGACAGCAGGTGGGAAAGCTCCCAGAGCGGGTCCGTGGGAGGCAGGAACACCCCGCAGGGGCCAGGAGCTATGCAGAGAGCAGGGATCTGTGCTCAGCACTGAAGGCATGTTGTCATGCAACAGGCTCATAGCAGCAGAGGAAAATTCAGCATGTCTGATCCTAAAGCTCTTGCTTGCTTAACTTCCATGGGAGTCAGATTCCTGTGCTGGCTGCCTTGCACCCCAGGTAAAACTGCCGGTGGGTGGAGAGTTGCACCCAAGGTGGTTCCCACTGGAACTTCCTATGAGTTGTGGGCTGGTGCACAGAGACGTCTGTAGTCCTTGCATTTTACAGGAGAGAGATTCACTCCGTTCTGCACAAAAGTGATTCTCCTCCATATGTTAGCTCATTGCCCGTGCACAAGAACCATTCACATCTCCCGGAGGACTTTTTCCTTCAGTACTTTTCCATAGCTCCAGCGTGGGGATCAACACCACAAGGGAACAGCCAAATGGGACTCATTGCTTGGGTTCTCTCTCCAAGCCCTTTGTGCTGAAGGCACCTCATGTAGTCTGCTTGCCGCTGCTCAGCAGGGTGAGTCAGCTGGACACAACAGCAAGTGTGTCCAAAATGTGGAGCTCAGTGCTTGATTCAACGTGAAAACCATCTCCATCAGCTGCGGACCCAGGTCTGAACAGCTCGTGTGATTTTTTTTTGTTATCTGAAAAATGAGATGATCAAAATGCTGCTTGCAGGTAGAGCCGCACAAGGTGGTCCAGCAGCAGCGCAGGGTGCTCTCTGGACCTGTAGGAAACCACAGGTCCCTGAAATCAGTGTGCATTTGCCAGAGTCAGCAAAAACAGCCTACAGATATGCACCTTATCATTTCTTATATTTATATACTCTTTAAACTGATCTCTCTTTTCTTCCCCCAGGTTTTACATCCCTGAATTTTACTTGGTAATCTTTCCTCTCCATGGACAAGGAAGGTCTTAGAAGCTTTAAGATAATAAAAGCATTGGGAAAAAGAGAAGTGATGGGGCTTTCAGGTGCTGTGCAGTATTGCACAACGGCAATTTGGAGATACATGTGCTGTTTCTAGCTCCGGGGCTGCTCTGCCCTGGGACCTCTCCCTCCATCACCTCTGCTTCCACCTGCATGGAGGGGCTCATGCTGCCGCCCTCTCTGCAGAGGCATTTACTGTCCCTCAGAGTACCTCACACAGCACCAAAGCGGCATTTTCGTCATGAGTGTGAGGAACTGGAGATCTTTGTCATTATCCAAACATTAGCAGATTTAATATTTGTTGTTCTCGGATTCTTGTCCAACAGCCTGTGCAGCTTTCCATATAAAGACAAGTTGATCAATATTTAGCACAGCCACGGACGGCTATTAATTCCTTCCTGAAAGGGGGTTTTACCAAAGTTGAATTACAGGAATAACCTGCAGAAATTATAGTAATTCCAGACTTTAGGGGATACTACTGGAAAGCAGAGTGGCCGTATGGACTTCCCACCTACCATCAGTTACTAGCAACACAACACACTTCACTCCAGAGATGCACACTTAGCTTTGGGTTGAAAATAAATAAAGCAAGGAAAGAAAAGCATAGGGATTATTTGTGTACAGTGGATTGGCACATTTGCTGACTCAGCAGGGTCAATCCCGTTCAGGCCCTTAGCAAGGAGTCGTGGCTTTGCCCCCTTCTCCTGGAAGATGCTGCATGGTGAGGCAAGGGACAAAATACAGCGGGGAGGAACAGCAAAGCAAAAAGCAGTTCAGATAAGAAATAATAAAATGAAGTTCTGACGTACGAGGCCTGTAGGGAGCTCCCGTGCGTGGTGCAAAAGCCTTTTGTTAAACGCCTGAGCTAGAAGTGGGGATAATGATAACTCGGTCCCCCGCGTGAGATGAACTGAGGATGCCCACACCGTGGCTGCCCTGAGCGAGCAAACAGCCTCACGCTGCCGGGAGGTTTGCGGCCTGGGCCCGAGAGTTTTGTTGTTACTAATTCTGATCACAATCAATGCAGCACGTGAGTCAGCGGGAATCTGTTTGGTCACGGCAGAAAAGGCAGCGTCGTGTAAACGACTTCGGCAACAAGGCTTCCCCTCCCACCTGGGAGGTCACCCCAGTGCTCCCAGTGGACCCACTGGTGGTGCAGGGACAGCTGCCCAGGACGCCCAACGCCGGAGCTGCCTGGCACGTGGATTTGGTATCGCAGCAAAGCCACCAGTACCAGGCAGATCTTAGCAGGAACACTGCGGAGGATGCCTGGCTTTGGGGCACAGCGTGGCACAGGAGACCCTCATCCCTGGCGCTGCTGGGGATGGAGGCGGTGTGTGGACGCACAGGGCGTGAACCACCCTCAGCCTCCAGCGTGCTCAAAGCCGGCATTTTGGCAGCCCGTGTCTCTAATTTGGGCCGTCAAAGTGCGAATGCTGGATGCCCTCATACAGCCCTCCTGAATCAGTGGGGTGGGAGGGCTGTGGGGATGGGGCTGTGCATGGGGAGGGGATGGAGAAGAAAACAGGGGCGCCTGTGTGTGTGCGTGTGCGCATGTGTGTCAGTTCAGACACCGCCGCGTGTCCCTGCTTTATTTACCCCGTGAAGTATAAAACCACACGGAAGATGTTTGAGGTTATCTGAATGTTGAAATAAGTTAATCTCGCCTAAACAAATTATCTGCTTCTGACTCATTTCTAAGAAACTTGGGCTTCTATGACCAAGCTTCCTTTACAGTCATCAGTGAATTTTAAATTACAAACTGAGAGGACGCAATTTTCAGTGAAAGACGCCTCCTGTGCATTTTGTGGGTTTGGTTTAGCAGCAGGAAGACGATATTGAAATATTTGAGTCCAAAACAATTAATGATGATATTCCGGGGTTTATAGCCGCATCACGGTTCCCACCACGGGTTCCCCTTGGTTTTTTGCATTGCTCACAAACACGAAGGTTGCGTGTCTTTACACCCGGTAACTGCCTCCACGCTCATGCTAACCTTGCAGAGACGCACAGTTTTTCAAGATCCACGAAAGGCCTTGACCTATAAAATTCAATTTCAAACGGTAAAAATCCCTTGGCCACCATAGACGCTAGTGACAAACTAATGTGTTGTGTTCCATAACAGTCTGTTTTGAGTACTGGCTTGACCTGTAAGTGTTCTAGATACAGCCTGACTAAAATGGGTTTTATTATTTTCCATTAGTGCCTGCCGCAAGAAAATCAACTGGCAGTCCACAGGGGAAATAAAAGTATTTTCCTCCTCTAGATAGCATCTGCTGCAAATGTAAACGGAGCCTTTCCCAGCTCTCTCCTCCCTTCGGTTTCCTTCCAGCCTCTGATGTGATCAAATTTCCCAAGATTCGTGCCTTGATTGGAAGCCCCGAGGCGGGGTGAGGGCAGGAGATGCTCCCTGGCCCCGTAGGACCTGATGCTGTGGTTGGGTGATGCTCCATCACACCCCCGGCCCAGGAGCTGGTCGAGGAGATGTACCACGGCAGCGCAAGAGGAGTACGGCCGGGCAGCGTTTCCCTTACTTGCAGCCACACTCCCTGAGATTAGGAACTTTATTTTTTCCTGTACGCTGTACAGGCTCGTGCCACACCCGGGTGACACAGCCACACAGGGGGGTACCGCCTGCCCTCTCCCAGGGGGGACCCCGCAGCTGCAGCCTGGGGCTGCCTGGTGCTACCTCCCCATCCCAGGAGGAGTGTGTGCCCTCGGGCTCTGCTCCCACTGGGCTTCTCCTGCCCCTCCCCAGAGACAGCTTCCCAGTAGTGCCCACCAAGCCCATTTGCCCTCCTTTCATTTCCCAAAACTTCTTTTTCTTTTTAAGGCAAATTATTCAGTCAGAAAAATTCCCCAGCATTAAAACCTGTCTCACGTCTTCTTGTCTCAGTAAAACAATGACATTTTCCCCTCTTTGATGCTCAGATCTAGCTCCGCAGGAAATTTTACTACCATGACTCTTTCATCTCTCTTCTGGTTTGAAGATAAATGATCCTTGGACTCTTCTGGACCTGCATAAATCACAAAAGCAATCTACTGAGAGAGCTGCCTGTGGCACCGACTTCAGCTGGAATTAAAAAGGACAGTCAAAAATATCCATAGTGCTTACACAAGGAGTAACAGAGCCAGAGTAATCCAATGTCTTCTCCTTTCAGTAAGCAGGACCACAGCATGGAGAAGAGGACCCTGGTAGGACCATGGCACTGGGGGGATGACAGCCCTGGTAGACACTGAGGATCTCTGGAGAACCACAAAACTGGGCAGCTTCTGAGGACATGAGGCTCGGTCCCAAAGACAAAGTCCTGGTGCATCCTCCCAGGCCACTGAACTCGGTCCTGGGTGTCAGATGTGTGTGACACCATCCCTTTCCTAACTGCATCCAGCTCTGCCTGCAACTTGCGCGGGGCTGTCCCTCAATCTCTGAACAAGAGGCTGAGGTCAGAGAGGTGTCACCTTTGGGGACTAAAGTCTGGGGTCTGGGAGAGGCAGCTCACCGTATATTGCAAACTGATTTCAGCCTTTGCTGAGGTTTTACTTGCAGGACGGAGAAACTCGAGTGGTTGCTGCTTTGTCAGTCTCAGCATCATCTTTTCTAAGCTCAGAAACTCCTCCAATGTGATGGAGATGACAACCAAATGACCAGAAACTTGGTTTGGGAGTGGGGTGACAGCCTCTGGGCGTGACTTCTCCTGCTTGGAAACTCCATGAGAAACCACAAGGAAAGAAGGACAGCACGTGGCCTGAGGAAAAGCAGGTGGTTAATCTCACATCTCCTTGTTTGAGGCTGATTTGGCCAAACTGGAGCAGGGAGCATGTGGGGAAAATATCCTGTACCCTGAGCTTGCTCGAGAGATGACTAGAGAGAGGGCAACATTGGCCAGCTCAGAAGCTGACAGAGCAAACAGGGCTTCAGCCACACCTGGAGTGAAGCAAATCCTCTGCTGCATGAAGGTTTGGGTGCTAACAAGAGCGTGGACCTTGTCTCCAAGCACAGCTGCAACCTGCCAGCGCCCTGGGACAGGGACCGAGGGACTGGCAGGGTGCAGCTGCAGAGAACGCTGCTCCAGCAGCCGCCGATGCAGCAAGCAACTGCTCCTGGGTGCCTTGTGCTTTTCTGTGGGTGGGAGCGTGGGCTGCAGAGATATTTTTGTGTCTCACCTCGCTTTCACCCGACTGCAACCGGATACCGCAAGCCCCGTCAGCCCCGCGCAGAGTGCACACCATTGCTAACGCAACGCGCTGTATGCTTGCAGGCAAGGAGACGGGGCTTCTCACTGCTATTTTTTTTTTCCTTAAGCAAATTTTTAAAGCCCTATTTGCCAGTTGCATTGATCATCGCTCCTCGTAATTTGGGAACATCTGCTGAGACCATTCATGCAGCGTAGCTGCCCATTAACGAAGGCATTATCTTGAAACTGGATTATTCTGAAACCCCTTCCAGCCCGATACAGCACCCTGCCGATGGGTTAGCAAGCAGGCTTGATGTGCAGCAAGGAGCACATGTGACTGCTGGGACACGGGGACATCTGACAGAGCATTACAAATGGTGCCCTCTATTCTTGCTCCATCTTACTCAGTGCTGCATCAGCATCCCTGCTTCACTCAAATCCAACCACCTTCATTTAAGAGGTAGAGAAACAGGAGACAGTACGTGTCACACGAGATAGTTTTTTTGAATAATTCTCCTTTTTTTCCCATCACGGAGCTGTAAACAGAAGCAGCATCTCTCTCTGAGCTCTAAGCCCTTCTCCTGAGGCAATCAAATCAATAACTCAAAGCTCTTCACACAAGTTTAGGGATTCCCACGCTGGTGTATCTCTACCAAAGCTTGTGAAAATCTGCTTGATTTTTCCCCTTCTCTTTTTTGACTTGGAAAAACTTGGAAGGGTTTGCGTGGCATTTTCCGTATGTGGAATTACTGATCTAATTTTGGTTTCTTCCATCCTTTTATTTGGGTACGGCCAAATAACGGCCTCTCACCACAGTGTATTTGTGGAAATGGCAAAGGGACGTCAGCCCGGAACGAAACCTCATGAGCAGGAGGACAACAGTCAAGACAGGGAGAGAAAATGGCCTGAAAAACAATGTATGGAAAGACGGGAGGAGGAGAAGGGATCAACATTTCCACTTCAGCGGGGTGTTGCATGTGTGGAAGGGAGAACGCTGGCCATGACACTTTGCTCGCTTCAAGATGGATTTCTGTGAAGTGTCTGTGTCCCCATTGACGCTGTGGTCAGTGGGACCATCGGGCTGCAGAGCTCAGCCCAGAAATGAAGCTCTCCCTGAACCTTCCCGCAGCCCACGGAAGGATTTGCCTGTTGCGCTCACCTCGTGGGGAATTTGCAAAGAGGTGTGGGAGGATTTTCAGCATTTGAATGATTTTCACCATGTCTTCACTCCAAAATGGAGGGACTTACAGGAAATAAAACCCATGGGAGCCAAGGGAGGCTTGCTTGGGCTCCTATCGGTGATGTATTTGTTGAATGCTGCATAAAAATACGTCATTTTTGTGCCGGTGCTGTGGGAATTCAGAGCAGATTGTCACCTGCTGTAAATCAATGGATCTGGTAAGGTTTGTCCTCTGTAAAGTGGATCGAGCTTCTCTGGCAGCAGGATATGATAAATCTGCCAGTCCATGCCACGGGCAGGACACAAGCTACACATACAAGATACAGGCAGCACATCCCCCCTCATCTGCGCTTTCTGCAGGGCAGGACGTACGAGGGTCTCAGAAACTTTTGGTGGCTTCATTTGCACAGTATGAAATCTTTAGGTCCTGAAAAAAAGCACACTGCAATGCAGACGAGAGAGCTGCAAACCGGCCTAACCAGCCATTAGCTACATCTCATACTTTTACATCAATTTTCTTCCAAAATAGGGAAGGTGCTTTCAGAGCCGGAGGACCACGGACCCAGCCTTCATCCCACATTCAGCTCTGCGTTTGCGATTTATCTAGCAAATCGCTGTGGGCTCCAGGGTGCAGTTTTATTAAAATGTCCTTTTTCCCTAACTCAAGAGGATCGTTGCAAAACACACTGAAATTTGTTTTTCACTCTTTAAGGCTTCCAGAGCTTCGTGCTCATCTATCTCACGTTATTTTTCTTTCTATTTGTGGTTTTGAGGTCATGGCTCCAGAGATGTTAACTCTTCAAGCGACATTCAGAGACAAAACCAAATTCTTCTTGGAGGAAATACCAAAATTTCTACTGCTGCCTCGCAGCTGAAAAACATGGAAAAGAATACACACGGTAATTGATCTATGTCTCTGGTCAAAAGGTACCTCAGTGAAGCCATGTACTCATGGAAAATGTTGTATGAGAGTGTTGGGTGGATAGTGCAAAAACACACAGACTTTCCCACAAATATTTGCTTGTCTTAAATTAATCTTCTTGGCTGTGCTCATGGCTCTCTGGAGTTTATTTTCCACAAATATTCTAATGAGAGCTTATTGGCAAGAATACACCGCTCAAGGTAATATCTCAGGAAACTATTTCTGAAGGTCCATTTGAAGGCCAGCAACCATACAACTCTGCTCTTTTCATGCCTTTGGACTCGGCAGCCCTGAGGAAAGGGCAGCATTCCCCTTGGAGGAGGCCAGGCGTGGGGATGTGGCTCTGAGTCATGAGTCGGATCCTCGTTCCCCCTTTGCTCTGGGGAAGATGTTGATTATCCAGTGACAACTGGAGAACTGAGACTGCATTTCCATGGTTGGAGGAGAAGATCCTAGAAATGCTCTTCCCTGCTCCCTGCTCCTGCCTTTGCTCTTCCCTTCCCTTCCCTTCCCTGAACACTTAGAGGACCAAGATCCTGCTGGAACAGGCTGCAACCTGAATCCTCCAGGCAGTTTATATATAACTTGAGAGAACCAAACAGCATTATTTTAAGTTCATGACCTGGTCTCCATATTCCTTGTAGCAACCACAAGGCAGCTCGAGGCAGACTGCTGTGAATGCAAGACTGGGGGCATCTTCTCTCTTCGACGCTTGAGCAACGGAGCAGATTCCTTGGGAAGTGCTGCAGCACAATTAACTTCTACTGTAAAACTGGATGCCGGGGTTGCCTCTTCCAGCTCCCTGCAGAGCCTGCCATCTTCTAGTCTGGCTTCTTTTGACTCAGAAGAAAATTTCTGAAACTCAGAATCCACTCAGAGCCAAAGGGAAGAGCGTTCTGGATAAAGCATTTCATTTTTCTTGAGACTCGTTTACCTTCTGTTATTATAATATATAATAAACAATACCACTGGAAAGACGTTCCAGATTGAAAAAAAAATCACAGTGTTTGCTGGGTTCTTTTTCTTTTTCTTTTTTTTTAATCTGGTTACTCTTTGGGGGAACACACATGATTTTGAGAGCATTTTGATGGAAGCAGGTATCTCATCGGCAAAGAGTTTCAAACTCATCCTGTCAGCTCTATTAATAGTACTTAGCTCTTATCCAGGCATCTTACCCAGAGTTTCTCTAAGCACAGTATGAAAGTGTATCATTAGTCCTATTTTAGATCAATCTGTTTAAAGCTGAGCTGGAAAGTTTTTAATTTCCATGCCAAATCACCACTGCCAATAGGCCTCTGGGAGTGACACTTCTACAGTCAGGAAACGAAACAATTTCTCATTACATACGTTGAAATTGGGCAGCACGAACTGGCTGCAGCTCCCCGGACAGGACAGAGCACTGCACCAGGAATCGAAAGATTCTTCTCTGCCACCACCTTCCCACGGGGCCTTTTTTTCCCTCCTTTAGGGTGCCAGGTGTGTTCAGACTGGAATTCCTCTGGAAAAAGCACAGTGGCATCCCACCGCCATTGCCACTAATGCTGCAGGGCAGAAGAGCCGTGCAAATCATTTCTGAACAGGAGATGTGACGGGGTGGAAGCAAAAATCACAAGTACTTTTGCAGAAACGCTGCTTGAAAGCATTTTAACAACTCTTTTGTTTTTTAACATCTTTTTTAAAAAAAAAAATTAACAGCACAAAAATTACTCATTGGACTTGGAGAAAAAAATGACTCTTGCAAAACATCATGACAAGCAGTCGTGATACTAGCAACCACCCCTTCGACATTATGGTTACGTAGGCACTGAATGAGAAAGGCAGAAGGGTGTGTTTGTAAAGGAAACCAATTTTTCATAGGTTACTCCCTCCACAGTGGGAGACCACAGATTGAGAAGAGCTGACTACTCTTCCGGTAGCAATAATGCAATTACGCTATTCATAGCAAGAGAGAAAAACACCGGTTGATTTTCTTTGCATCATAATCTGTTAACCTCAGAATTAACCTTGCTGGACACAGATCTGTTAACTTTTACCATGCTTCCCCAGAAGTCTGAGACAGAAATAGCTACCCACAGCTGTTACGAATTGGTATGTTCCCTGATGATGCTTGGTGCTGCCTGCAGAAAAAAGAAAAGCTTCTTTGCCATGAAGTTAACCTTTTTTTTTCCTTTTTTTTCCCTATTTTTAATATTCTTTCATTGCAAACTGATGGTATTAGACTGCTTTGCTTTCCTTTGCTTGGAATGGAAGGCAGACACGCTGCTTGAGTACGCTCTGCAATGGTAATTTCATCCCTGATATTTTTGTTTTAGAAAAAGGAAGGGTGGCGGGTGCTTGCAGGGCTGCGCAGCTCAACGCGCATGAAGTTACACCACCGCATGCGTTGCACTTCCAGCGCTAACCAGGAGCTTCAGACCCTTAGATGTCCTCTGCCCAGCTGGGAATGACGGAAAGGAAGGGATAGATGCACTTGAGGCCAACGTCCTGAAAAGCACCTGCTCACACACAGCCGCAGCGTGGTCTCAGGGTGTGCTCAGAACGGAAATCCCCAAATCTGCAAACGGCAGAAAAACGGCAAAATCCCCAAATCTGCAGAGCTACCTCTGCAAAGTGGTGTATGTATGTACTAAGCAAACACAGATCTTTAGAAACACATTAAGTGAAGTCTCTTTGACCTCTCCCACACCTGTTTAGGACTCCTGAGGGCTGGCCATCAAGGCTGAAGGACATGTAAGCACTGGTTGAATGTCACATCCGCAAAGTGAAGCGTTCATATATCTTTTGGAGCCCTGGTTGAAAAATTAACTTCATTACCAACAGTCAGATTATGTCCTTGGGACACAAAGCATGATTACCGGGGGGGGAAGGGAAGAGAAAAAGGGGAAGATGTTTAAAGTGAGAACAGTGACAGCAAAAACCACACGAACTGCTGACTCGGTGGCAAAACCATTTCCACGGTACAGACGAAGCCGCCAAGCTGCCAGGATCAGCGGCACGGCCCTTGGCAATGAGACATCCAGACACAAGGGACCTGCCCGCAATTTAATGTGGATCTCAAAACACCCAAACCTGTCCGTTCATGGGGCCAAGCACTGTGGGAAGCCGCACCATTGCAGGGCACCCTGAGGTGGGAAACGCACCCACCCCAGATCCACGTACCCCACTCGTACAGCCGTGCCCCGTGCTCCCTGCGGGCTGCCCCTGCGGGTGCGAGGCGCCGGGCACGCAGTTGCTGTGCCAACCGGCACAAAACCAGCCACAATCGTCCGCCCGCAGATGGGCTGGCGTGCAGTACTGAGGGAGCTTGGTTTTGTTTCTGTAATCTCTAGTGTTGCCCTGATTCAGAACAAATGAAAGCACTGAGTGTCTCCAAAAGCTCCAGATAACTTGTGTTCTCTCATCTTATGCCCCCTGCTCTGCGCATTACTCTTGTTTGCCTTCTCTTGCCCTGCATCTAGAGGAGGGACTACAAGTTGCACCATCAGCAGCCAAGCAAGGTCTAAGCCACAAGGAAGGATCCAAGTCATCTCCCCAAGAGAATATTTTAGCCATACATCATTGTTTGTTTTCAGGCAAACCAGTACAATTATGCAACATAAATTCTTTTAAAGCATTTGGGACTTCAGTTCAATTTAAAATCCTGTAGGTTTTATGGCCAGAATGAGTGATTACTAAGCCTGTGCATACAAATGAAGAGTTAGGAAGAAGCATGTGGAGTCTCATGCACACGCTGGGCAAGCTCCGGGCAGGCTCTAGCAGAGGATGGGAGATCTGAAGAGCCCACGTCAAAAGGTGGGTTATGATATTTACGGTTTTGCTCTCAGTGCAGCGAGCATTTCCTGTGAGCACAAGGCCTGAGTGTGATCTTCTGCGAGTGCATTTCCCTGGGCTTCAGCAGAGCCAGGTGACTTTGCTTAGATTAACTGCTGATTTATGCCGGCTTAAATGGGGATGAAAATCTGATCTATTTAAAAACAAGACTCGGTTACAACAGGAATAGAGGGAGACATTAAAATGTCTCCAATTTGAATATTTTATGGCTCCAGGAAAGCGTTCAGCCAGAGGTACAAGGCTCAGCCCCTGGCACCTTGAGCCCTTTCAGTTCCTCACTCAGTCACAGAGCTGCTGCGGGGCTGTGGGGCACTCACTGCCATTGCTGAGCTGCTCTTGCCACCACCCTCTGCTTCCTTCCCCTCCCAAGGCAGGGGAGGGACCGCAGGTGGGTTTTGTCCCTTTGACCTCACAGGATGACAGAGGCCCCTGTCTTACCGTTCTTTTCCCTTGCTTTAATTAATAGAATCACAGAATGGTTTGAGTTGGAAGGGACCTCAAAGGACATCTGGTTCCAACCCCCCTGCCATGGGCAGGGACACCCTCCATTAGCCCAGGTTGCCCAAAGCCCCATCCAACCTGGCCTTGAACACTGCCAGGGATGGGGCCTCCACAGCTTCTCTGGGCACCCTGTGCCAGGGCCTCACCAAAGTAGACGGAAAACAAATCCCCCCTCCTTCAAGCACAAACTCCATGTGGTCCATTCCCACGTGAGCAAGACGCCAAGGCCAGGTGTGTGACCTGGAAAGCTGTATCCACATCCAAAGAGCTCAGCGGCTGCGCTGAGCCCCGGTAGGACCTGCTCGGTGCTGAGTGTAACCGCTGGTCCCAGGGCCAGTGGGACAGCAGGCAACTGGGGGGAAACACAGACCCGGCCCGTTCTCCCCAGCTCCCAGCTCAGCCTTGGCACCCAACAGCACTGCCTCCTGCGGTGGGAAACGCACACAGTTGTTAAAACGTCACCAGGAGCAGGATGAAAGCTCTTGCAAAGAAAACCAACAATACTTTTTTTATCACCATCATCATCATCACCAGTACTACGTAAAGAGCCAGTGCTTGCTGTGAGGCTCAGCCACCTCTGTACAAACAAGGTCACGGTCCTTGTGAACTGCTGACCCCAGCGAGAGCGCCAGGAGCCAGAGATGCAACACGCAGAACGCAAAGGAAACGATCCCAAAGCTTGGCTTAAGGTGCTTTCTTTGAGACATATTCTCATGATTTTGGGAGGCCTGGCAAGTAATCAGAGTTTACAATGCCAGTTACCTATTTATTTATTTCTCCTTCTGTATAAACAAGTGGAGTCTACAGTATTATTCTTTTTTTTTTTTTAGGAGAATATACAGACAGATTCGTATCTCCACGTTCATTTTTTACTTACACAGATGTAAACTCTGCTAAAGCTGGGGGACTTTCTGACAGCCGATCCTGAGGCAATCCAAGGCCAGACTCTGACCTATTGATCTCCTCGAGATTGCACAGGACGTATGTAGTTCATTGCAGAATACAGTCTTTGTTTGTTTTGTTTATTACTCAATATATAACAATGTGGAATAAAGAACAACGCCGAACTGCAGAAATGCCGGAGGATTTCTCTTTAATTGAAATCAGGACTGGAAACATCCTTGTAAATCAAGAGCAGTCGGCCTTTGAGAAAATTCACTGCTTTTGCAAAGTTTACTTTCAAACGGGATTTTCTTTTAACTCTTTGTCTCTCACACCAGCTCAGCTAAATAATTTTTAATGATTTCTCTGAAGCGACTATGTGCTGCTCTGTGGTCTGAAAACTTCCACGCACAACAGATGCTGGGCAGGATTCTTGTACTAAAGCTTGAGCAGTAGCTGATCGAAATCAAGTGCACGCAATTATGAAGACATTCCTGATATCAGGCCAAGTCCGTATTTTGTAAAAGCTGGATGCTCTTCAGGATCAGGATTTTGACTCAGTCCATTAAGAACCTATGGGCTCTGTCTGTAAAATTATGACCTAGATCTGAATTTTACTGAAGTTTGCTGCTGCTTTAGATTAAGCCAGAGCCCTGTAATTGCAGTGCAGAGTGCAGGCCACAGAGAGCACTTAACTCCAGCTACAGCCCTCTGAGAGCGCTTCAGCCGCCAGATAGACGGGTGCCAGCCGCAGCAAGCAGAAGAAACGTCTGAGCTCCGACGTCCTAATTACAGTCCCCTCACTTCCCGCAACGGAGCTCCCTGTGCGTTATGAAACAGCCAGACAACAGTGTTTCTGCCTGGCGAAAGATTTCACAACGGGACTTTCCTCCTTCAGCTGTATTTTTCCGAACTCCCATGTTCAGAGGCTCTCATTTCAGGGCGTTTATTGGATTGAGATGTCTCGTAATTATTTATAACAAAAGCGTTCGTCCTTCCAGCCTGTTTCGTAAACGGGCAGCACGCTGAAGGCTGAGTTAGCAGCAGCAGCCCGCAAGAGGATAGGCCTATTAAGATTAATGCAACAAATTTGAATTCTTCCATCCCCTCCCTCCCGTAACCCATCTGTGTGTGTGTGTGTGTGTGCATGTGGCTGGGGAGGAAAAGAAAGGGCTCCTGCGCTCCAGGATAACAGCAAACGCTACTGAAGAGGAAAAACACCGCTCATCCCTCACAGGAAGATAATTGATCCATAGTCTGGACACAACTGGTCTCAAAGCAGCCAGTGGCTGCACAGAAGAGGCTGCAGCTAACCAGAGCCCGAACTAGCCCGTCAGACAAAAGCTTTATGGGGACACCAGGGAGAACAAAAGTAGCACATTTCATTCCTTCATAATAAATCTTCCATCTTTATTGTGCGGCGATGTTTTGCTCCTGAGCACGCCGCGTTTCGGAGCGGGGCCCGCCCCGCCACCCCCACCGAAATGCTCGGCGGCGACCCAGAGCACCCAGCCCGAGCCGAGCTGCTCTGCCGGGCGGTGGGGTTTGCTGTTGCTGTGCACAGCCAGGCCCAGCCGCTCTCTGCGTCCTCAGGCGGCGGCAGCCCTTGGGCTCCAGCTCTATCACTCTCTGTTTTATGTGCGCTAAAGGTAATAAAATAACCATTTCTAAATTTAACTAGCATTACATAATGCAGCTATTTATTATGTAAAGCTGCTGTTTACAATGCCCAGAATATTGATCACTATAAAAAATGCAATGCAGCTAAAGCTCGTATAAATTAATGTTACTGTTTTCCTTTCTTTTTGTTCAAAGGATCAATCAAAGGTCTAATTTGTTCTCGCGAATTCACCTCTGCAAAGCACGCAAAGCACCAGACAGCGCATTGTTTACAGTCGTTCAGGCTTGCGCGCAGCGCTCAGCTCAGAATCTGGCAGAGGATGGGTAAAGACGACAATTTGTTCATTATCCGAACCATTGGAAAAGGCAAATAAAGCATACTAACTTGCTTTATTTCAAATCAGGTCAATTTTTAATTTATTTTTTTTCTCAGCTATAAAGCAGCATTGGCAACCACTTAAGGATTCCAGCGTTACGACTGTATATCATCATTAATACCTACAGTAGATTATGAATAGGTATTTTCTTACAACAGCACATGAAGCCTGAGAAAATGAAAGATGTTTTCCTATTCTTTAGGCCTTTTGGGGGTAGAAAGAGGGATGGAAAAAGAGAATTAAATATTAACAGAGCGAACAGATCACTACGCAAAAAAACAATTAAATAGCACAGCATCCATTCAACAATAACACCAAATCATGATGCAACTGCTGCGCGTGGGGTGACATACTAATCACGGATTAAAGGGACTGATTTGTGTCTCATGAGTATTCATGGGCAAAACCTGATACGTGCAAACTGATCTCGGGGAAATATGTTTTGTGGGAAACATGAGGTTATACCAGTGTCTGAGCAAAACGATGATGGCTTTTCTGACTGTGCCTTAGGGAGAAAGGCAATATTTACCTTTTTATCTCCCGCTTTCTTTTTTCATGGAGTTGTTTTCCTCCTCTCTACCGAATGAGACACAGGGGTTTTTCCCACCTACCTGCCCATTCTTGTACTTGCCTGTACAAATATAGGTGATCACAAAAAAAACCCCTCCCACTGTTTGATGCCACCCAGAAAAACAAAGGTTCGAATGAACCACGGAGCACGCCATCGCGGGCAATGTTCCTCTAACGGCATCCAGTAGCCAGTGTTCCCAAAGATGAATCACCTCTATAAAGGGAGATGAGATGGCGTGAATCCAGCCCCGTATCGGATGTGCTGTCAGCAATTACACACGGCTCGTCACATGGGGAAGAGAGGCCATGAGACGGCAAATAGAAAAATGTCCCACCTAGGTGGGAGCATCTTTTCTGTACATGAGAGTTGCCTGGCTCGGCTTCAGTGCAACAAGTGCTGTTAGTCATGCTGTACTACACAACCCTTTTTCTTCCAGTTACCTTCAGTTCAGGATGTAGGAAAATTAAAAGCACTATCGGGCCAAATTATGGTCTCCTGGAGAAATTTCCTTCACAGACCAAAGAAGATCCCAACTAGTCCAACTATTCCCATACTGAGAAAAGGTCATATGTACTGAATAGTTTTCTCCCTACTGACTTCGTGAGGGTGAAGAAGGTCACATTCATCCCCACACCAACATCCCAGAAGGCCACAGAGCTCTGCAGGTCTTCCAGGATCAGTCCTGTCTCCTGCTCCTACTGCTCCTGGCCCTTGCATCATAGCACTGGAAGCTTTCTGCTGGCCTCCAGCCACTGTCAAAGCCATCAAGTAGCAGATACAACAGGATCAGAGCTACCCAGGCCCCCTTAGCTCCTGGAGTCAAGGACCAATGTGCCTTCTCTGCTCTGCTCTTCCTTCTCCACTCACATTCCTCACTCAGTGCCCCCCTGCCTATCCTTAGGCCCCTTTCAGCCCCAGGAAGGAAAACTGTCTCTAGCGGTGTCTGAACACCAGCTTATTGCCATGTAGGTAGGGGGCCATGTGCTTTGTGCAAAAAACTCTTGGGAAATGATCCTTCGCAATGTTTTCCGCTAAACAACTGCTCCAAAAGAAGGAGGCGGCCACCCGTGACTTCAGCCTCACTGAGGAGGCCACTGCTGGGTATCCTGAGGCGTCTGACTTGCGCAGCTCCAGCCCTGGTAGAGCAGGCTGGTTTCTTTTCCCCATTTTACAATTTGGAAAGTCCCCGATTCCTCCATCTACATCCTCATGTCTGACATCAACAATGCTGGTGCAGGACTGTTTGTTAATACTGAGATTGATCTTCTTAATCAGCCTCTGAGCAGTTGTCTTCCTTTCAGCACAGTGAAAAATCCAGCAGCAAGGGCAGTACATTTTTATAATCTTAATGGAGCTCGTACTTTAAAGTTTAAAGGAGCTTAAGCAGCTGGAAAGCCCCTGTGGAAAATCCAGTGTTTTCATATGCAAGTCAGGTTTTTGGTTGTGTATTAGCTGTTGTTATTTTCGGTAGCCAGTGTTTCATTTCTGTTCAGAAACAAATGTAAAAAAGCAAGTGAGCAATTTATAATGAAATAATCAATGCCGGTGGTGAATTCGCTGGTGCCTGTGCACTTAGCCTTGCCTATGATCAGAAATTTCTCTTGGGGGCAGCATTTCTTACAGAGATGGATGGATTTATTTTCCATCTTCAAAATGTTTACTCACACATCTAGATCTCCTGCTCCAGACGGTTGAGGGCCAAGAGCTCCCCTTGCAAATGCCAGCAGGGGAGAATACGAAGCATCTCGGGGTGGAATGGCAACCCAAAGACAACCCAGAGGCAGGCCACTGTCCCTTTCCCTTCCCCTGAAAACCCTCCACTTACCAGCCTAGGGTGGAGGATTCACAAGAAACTTGCAGCCCACTCAAGTGGGCCTTCAGAGTCCCTCCATCCCCCCAGGGTGGGCTCCCAGGAGCACCAAAACTCAGGCTGCCTGCAGTGACAGCGAGCACAGGGGATTACCAATGCTGGAGACTATCTATGTCCCCACAGCAAGATGGAGCATACAGAGCTGACTCCAGGCTGCCGAGAGCCCTAAGTCACCTAACTGCCCCCATTGCTTGCTCTAGTGCAGTGGGGATGCCCTTGGCCTCAAGTGAGTAGTGCTGAAAACATGTTTAGGAAAAGGAAGAAAAATGCCACTGCCGCAAGCTCCGGTGGGCACAAGGAGCTGGGGAGCTGGGACTGTCTCCTGTGACGAGACCTGCGTGCACCTCAGCCACTCTGGGGACATGAGCAAGAGCCTGAGCCTCGGTGCAGGCAGGATTCTGCCTCCTGCCCTAAGACTTTATGGGGCTCATTTTAATGGTGGGGGATACAGACAGGTCTGCTGGTTGGTAGGCTGGGGACCACACCAAGCTGGCAGAGATAATGCAGCCAGGTCATGCTCTGTGTAGGTCAGGAGGCTGCCCCACACAGATGCCAGGAGGTTACAGAGCTATCAACGTTTCATTGCTTTCCCCACATCTGTCCCAGGAGGTGAAGGAAGCCCTGCAAGGTGGGCGGGACAAGCCGATGCAGTGTTTGCTTTAATGCTCAGAACTACGGACTCGCAAACCCTGCTGGTTTCTCAGGAGCGGGCATCTAAACTAAGTGAAAAATCTTGCTGAGGACAGCTAATTAACTGTGTGGCCGTTGGCAGTCCGTGAGGATTTGAGTCTCCTGTGAACTAAACATGTGAAAAATATGGCTGAGGTTCAACATCTTGGAAAGAAAGTGTTGATGAGTGGAGGACTGAAGAAACGAAGCAGTACATCGTGAGAGAGATGAGAGTAAGAGCAGAAGGGTGCTCCTGCAGGGAATAGCCCTGGAAACCTGGACGATCACACAGCACAAAATAAACCCAGGAGCTTTACATCAATGAGACTTCACAAAACTTGCCAGGCAGGATGTCAGGAGTTCGGTATTTATCAACAAAGCTGTGAGGACAGTTGTACTTGTAGCTAGCCTAATCATAGGAGCTCCAAAATAGAGGCTTCTGAAAGCAGGCAGAGATAAACCCTGGCCATTTTTGGAAACTGTCCTTTTCTGTTTTCCCTTTTGTTAGCTCCAGACCATCTGGAAACTGAGGTGACAGATTTTCATCTTGCTTATGTGACCGTAAATCAGAAGCAAATTTAGAAAAGGCAAGCAGGTGATGTGGGTGTAGTGGGCTGGAATGTCTGAGAACCGTGTTTATCGTTACTATTAAGCTATAACTGCATGTAGGACTATAAACCAGCCCACCCTGCTGATAATGCAGTGTAGGTAGCACGACGCTTTCTGAACCAGCCTGAGACTGGTAGGGTTTCGTGCCTGAGCTCCTCCTCTGTTAGGAAGAGCTGTGGCTCTTCCCATCAGTGGTGTGCCTGGGCCCCTAAAACCCCACTGCTTTCCTCCCCAACGTCCAGATCTTTGTCCCTGCCTGTGCTTTGCAGTGCTTCTCTGAGCAGTCTGTTCTACTTTTCGGGCTTGTCAAATACCGCAGCTTTTCACAGGGGGAGCAAATACACAGCAGAAGACCTTCCTTCAGAAATGAAGCCTAACAAAGCGTAGTCTGCCTGAATTTATGCTGGAAGTGGCTGGCTACCTTTACTGAGTATCCATAGGTTTGGCAGGGTGAGAATCTTAGAGCAGACAGGCAGTTTTTTTCAGTGCTGTGAAAGACCCCTCTGGCCCTACATTCCTCTCCCATTCATCCATCATAGGGCGTCTTCCTCTCTTGCGTCTTCTTGCTGGGAATATCCCTATTCCTACCGTGTGCGATGCTTCCTGCTCATGTCAGTGGCATCAGGGATGTAACCTGGGGTATGCCAGAGTCAAAACTAGGAAGCTGAACTGACTGATATAGTCCCAGAAGTGGAAAAAATGGCGTTATACACTTCTCTGCGTGGGGCAACGACTGGTGGAGGAGACGAAATGCCAGGCAGAGAGAGGTCCCTTGTTCTCAGCTTCCGGGGGCTGCTGTCACCCTGAGCCATGAAACCATCTACGAATTCTTCCAGGGCTGCGGCACAGGACACTCCCAGGAGGGCCGCAGGAGCACGGATCACACCTGACATGCCTGGGTGTCAAAGAGAGGTCATCTTGCAGACTCCATGTCTGTCGTAAGCAGATTGTCTTGGCTTCGTAGTCAGCGAAGGGGCCTCTTTTCAGCTGCTGTCGGTCTTCACATCCTTTGCTTCAATATCAGGGCACTGTTTTCCAACTGCAATGCTCTGTCAGGTCTTGGGGGAAGGGAGAGTAAGGTCCTTATCTTTAGCATCACAAAAAACAGCTACAGAAAACATCTTGAAGGGTGTCTAGTCCTCCCCCTCTCAGTCTACGTGAGTAAACATCCTCGCTTAGGTGTGCCTTTTACCGTATTAATAGCTACTTCCCTTTCTGTAATCACTGGGTTATTGCTAAAGAAATTGCAGCAACGTTAATAGCAAGTGGCCCACAAATTCAACACAACACCGAAGGTCGTGCAGTTATCTCACGCAACAAACTTACTTTTGATGAATTGGTATCATTCCCTGGAACATTTTTACAGTAATTTTAAGAGTCATAACATCTTACCACGTGCTGCTTCAACTTTTTGACATGCATCTAAAAATAGCAAGCG
Organism: Psophia crepitans; assembly: GCA_013399095.1. Classification (NCBI taxonomy): domain Eukaryota; kingdom Metazoa; phylum Chordata; class Aves; order Gruiformes; family Psophiidae; genus Psophia; species Psophia crepitans. The sequence continues at coordinate 570,796 of VWZZ01007444.1, read as the reverse complement.
CTGCAAAGCCTGGGAGAACAGCTTCAAGTTCAGATCTGAGCTGAAAATCCCCAGCGTTTCAGGATGTTCACACGAGTGTTTTCATTTCAACACACCATAAAGACTAGGTTAAACCGAGAAGTTTGGATATGAGTCCAGAGTAGGAAGGAGATAGGTACAAAAAAAACGGGTGCCTGCCTTCATCCTCCTATTTAAAGAATTGCAGTATCAAAAGCCTGGCAACCGATTTGAAGGCAGAGGCCAACTCAAAAAGATAACCGATTGTAAGCAGGTGCTGTTCGGGCTTTGGTTGCCGTGCTGTTTGCTCTCCATCACTGCATCATCACACAGGTGTAATCCCCCGTCTCAGGTCTTGCTCGCCCACTCTGCAATGTGTAATACCACTTGCTTGCATCATCAGGCAGACAGGAGGGCACATCAGTCGCTTTGGTTTTGCCAAGCTCGTTGAGACGGCTGAAAGAAAGGTGCTGCTGTCACTATCGTCGGTTGCGGTGATTTGCTGGCTCTGCAAATTCACTGTCCCACTGGGAAGGCAAACACTTGGGGAGGTTTTGAGCTCAGAGGAAAAAGAGGTGCCGAGCAGATACGTAGCGGGGCAGCATGAACTCTGTGTCCTGTGGGCCCACTGATGGCCAGGCTGGGACTCACAGCCCTCTGCCACGGCCCTTCCTGCACGGCGCTGACTGCATGGGTAAGGGAGAGGCTCCCTGCGCTTTTTATATATTTGATTACCGAGAAAATGTGGCAGCCTGGACCATTTTTGTTTGTGTTTCCATAACTCCCCTTCTGCTTTTCTTTGATTTGGCCTGGATAATCTCACGCGGTGGGTTGTCCCAGCCCCCCGGGACGTGGGGTGACTGCATTCGAAGCAGCGAGGAGGAGGCTCTGCCTTGTTTACGTTTTGGAGCACGAACACTAGCGTGCAGTCCCGTGGGCTGTTCTGGTTATCAGGCACGGCACTGCTCCGCTGGCAGCTCCCCCACCTCAAGCTGTCGCGAGCGATGCGATGCGTTAGGTAATTCAGTGTGGGAAGGGCGAACACCCTGCCATTTACTGGTTATTTATACACCCAGATTGGCTTTCTCTGCCTATTTCCTTTTTTTTTTTTTTTAAAGGAGAGTGTGAAAATTCAAAAGTTCTTTTTAGAAACTGTTGTCTCTCCCCTCGCATGGATGTGGGCAAGGGCCACATCTTCTGTAGCCCTCACTGAAACCTCCAAGACACGTTGCCGTGCTGAAGACAGGATGAACCACGGCCCACAGCCACAGAGGTGCCAGACAGTCCAGCCAGGGGACAGGCGCACGGCGTTCAGGCTTTTTGCAATGGTTTAAGAGCTATGGCTGGAAAATCAACCCTTCGGCTAAGGCCAAAAGGCACATTTTGAGACTGCGCATGCTGTGAAAGCCAGGTGGATGGGTGCGCGTGTTCCTCAATGGGTTCGGATCGGACCAGCGTGTCTGCTGGTCCATATTTCTTGCCACCCACTAAGTTAGATCTGATCTCTGCAGGCACCGCGGATCCCAGTCGTTACATCCTGGGCGAGCTCGCATGTGAGTTCTGGGGTAATTCTGTCCAAGCTTGTGTTGTGTTTGCTGGGCTGTAGATGGGAAGAAAGATTGTCGCGACATAGTTCTCATCTGTCCACCCTTCCTTTTACAACAGGGATTTCTGTATCATTTCCCTCACAGGGTATTATCACACAAACACCGCTGGGGAAATAACGGCAGGGTGATGTTTAACGCTGCCCCAGCCCGGCTGTCACACGTGGCATAGGCAACCAGGCTGCTCTTCTCAGCTGCAGGAGGCTCCTAGGTAAAACCAATAAAATGTAGAGGAAAAAATTTTGCACTTGCACGAAGTCTTTTGCACCAGGAGCTCTCAGCGTCACGCCCACAACACACCAGGTCTCGCAATGCTCCTTTGGGGCGGATTAGGACCATCACACACTTTTTGGGTGGCTATGGTAGAGCCAGTTAAGGTCAAAAATCATTAATTCAGCATGTTCTGCTGCGTGGTAACTGGATCGGCTCAGCAGGGTGCCCACTCTGCACGTCGCAGGGCCCTTTTCCTGCTGGCCCACAACATCAGCCTGAAGCAGCAGGTGCTCAGGCGTTCCCTTAAGCCATTTCCCAGATGCTGAAAAATACCAGATTCTGCAGCAACTCGCACTGCAGGAAGTGATTTGCAGACTGAGTCGAAGCCGGAGAACCTGATAAATTCCCAATTTCTAGTTACTGTCCCCTGAAGACTGTACAGTGGGGAAAGTGCCCTCCTGTGCGACTTTTCCGCCAGCCTCGGCCCCACTGGAGGAGGACCTGTGTGCTGCCAGCGGCTCCCGTAGGTCCATGTCACCAGAGGGCATCACTGAGACTCAGAGAGCCCACACTCGGCATGGGTTAGACCAAGAAAGCTACCGGGACGATGAACAGGGGAATTACGTGCCTTTCACTGTTAACATCGTTAACAGCTCAGGGCTCCCTGCAAAGAGCAGTAGCAACCCAGATCATGAAGGCGTCAGGGCTGAGACAGGAGCTGTACAGGCAGTGGCGATTGGGGCTGCACCTCTTGATTGGCCTCGTCACCACATGGCCACTGTCCTTCTGAAGGGCCAGCAGCCTAGGAGTAATTAAAACTAAAATAAATAAATAAATGAACAAAATAAATGCATAAATAAACATGGATGCTTGCAATGAAAATTTAGGGCGTATCGCAGGAGAAATTGAATCCAAAGAATGCAAACAGCCAAACAAACAAACAAACAAGCAACAAAAGAAAACCAATTATTTTTTTGAGGGAGTCACAAATGAGCAAACAAAACGAAAACTGCCCCTGGCCTCCAGTATCCCTGCCCTGGCACTACCACAACTCCCTGGGAGCAAGGCCTGGGCTTCCTTTTGGAGTCACTCCTGCCTCACTGTGATGCCCTTCCACTCTCTGGCTTGTTTATCTCAGATTAAAACAATTTAATTGTGACACACGGCTTTGTCTGATGGGCCTGGCACCATTGTATTTCTTTTCCGGTTAAAGCCATATGTTAGCCAAACTCCCAGAAGGATGATGATTTCTTTTTTCATTTTCCCTGTAGCATCCACTTTAGAAGAAATTAATTTCGCCCCCCTCCTTGATTGGCCATGCCGTCTTATAAGATTTCCCTGCATCGTTTGAAAACCAGCATAGACGGCTGGTCTATTGTGAGAAACCACAGGGAGTTTTTAAGCTGTCGCATCGCAGTTACCAGCTTTAGCTTCACCAGGATGAAAATAGACAATAGTAAGAGGAAGGGGGTTCTGGAGATCTCCAGCTCGCTGTTTCCAATTAGGAAGCGACTTTGGCTCGTTCCACCGCTGCAGCAAGTCTTCGTTAGCAGCACAAACTGTTCAAATCCTCGCTTCGGCTCCGACTCAAGGAAACTTCCCTGTTCAGCAAAGCACTTCAGCCTGTGCCCCAGTCCTGCTGAAGTCAACGAGGTGGACGCCAACACTCCAAGCGGACCCCCAGCTTCGCAGCCTTCCCCGAACCAGCGTCCCCAGCCTGCGGGACTGGGATGGCGACGGGAGTCCCCCGGTCCCCTCCGCACGGCCTCGGCACTCCCTCACACCACCTCTGCGGCTGCAAGACTTGACTCGAGCACTCGTCTTCTCGTACTTAAGCTTAGCTTAAGCATAGGCTGCCCCAGTGCTTTCGGCACCTCGCTGCCCAGAAGGGCCGTACAGTCTGTGTCTGTGTTGTAATGAAGCAGCCAGTTGTAACTTTACTATTTACCTCACTTCTCGGCTAATTTTATTGATTTTAGCCAGGGATTATTCAGGCTTTCTGGCCGAGTACTCTCCCACATCAGTGCGGGTGGCAGGATCTGTCCCCCATTTATTGTCCTTCCTAGTTTATTGCCTTTGTTTCTCTTTTCACAGATTAATTACAAACATCTCACTCAGTGGAGCGAACTCCCACTGTACGGTGGTTGTGTGATCTCAGCGCCATGAATTATAGATGCCTGACATATCACACCAAGCTATTATGATTTTTTTTTCCACAAGCAAGCTATGAATTATAAAGAAGATCTATTAAATTTATAATATGCTCTATCTTTGGTATAGGAATGGGAAGGTACAGCCTGATGACGCCTTTATATCGCCCTCCCGCTCCGGGCTCGGGCAGAGCAGTTGAAATATGGACTGTGGATTTAGGATAAATGACGTCGTACAGATGTGGGCCCCGCAGTCCCTCCCGTTATTTGCGGGAGCCATTGCTGGGCTCATTCGGACTGCGGGGGGCTGCGGCGGGCCCAGGACCCCCCGTACGAGGCGCTGCGGGTGACATGGCCCCACAGGCACTGCCCCACCACCCATGCAGCTCCCTCAGCTGTTCTGTGGGGAAGCCGAGGGTGGGGATGCGCCTTGATGGAGGAGCGGAGGGCGGATTTGACAGCGGGCAGTGGAACCCGTGGCTGCATGAGAGGAGGCTACAAACACCCAGGGACGAGAGCAGCCACCACCTCACCTCAGCCACCCCCCTCAGGGCTCTCCCCTCCGCACCCTCCCTGCAGCCATTTCCCCCCAGTGGCCTTTCCTCGACCGCTTCCCCTCAGGGGTCTCCCCGCAGCGGCCTTCACACAACCATTTCCCCTCGGCCATTTCCTCTCACTG
>VWZZ01007444.1:531403-565257 GCA_013399095.1 Psophia crepitans | reverse complement strand
CCGATCGCCGCCCTGAGCCCGTCCCGTTGGCCGCGTGGCCCTTGGCACGGCCCCACCGCTTCGCCCGCTCTGTCGCGGCGCTCATACGCGTCCCGGCGCGTTGTGCGGAACCTATCGCCCACTGCTTCGGTTCAAACACACCATTTGAACCTTTCTCGTGCGTTTCTAGCTCGGCGTTGCCACGAGGCTTACGGTTTGTCGCGGCGGTGAGGCCGCCGCGGGGCTCTGTGCCCTGCTCCGCAGCCTTGCCCCGTTGTACTCTCCCGTCTGCCTCTGCCATGCGTCGGCTCCAGACTCGTAGCCAGGTTGGAAGCGATGGGGAGTCGTGTTTCTTGTGGGGAGAGAGGCGTGGGAAGGGCATGCTGGGTGTGGGGCGCGTTCCCTGCTCAGCTTGGACCAAAGCAACGGATTGAGCAGGAAACGGCCCCTGCCTGTAGCGCCTGGCCACGGCCCGCTGGCGTTTCTTCCTGCCCAGAGAGCCATGGCTGGTGGCAGGAGCTGCGAGCAGCGCCGGGGCTTTGTCAGGCACCAGTGGATCTCAGTGCCTGGGGCTGAGGCTTCTCCCCCAGGCCAGACCCATAGGACAGACGTTTCTCGAACTGTTCAGATCTCTCAGAGCTTCCCTACGGACTGCGCGGAGGAAGGGCTGGCCGCGGGGTGCCTGCCCTCGCGGCGGTGGGAATCGCCGGTGCTGGGAACAATTTGCCCTGTTGGTGGGGTGTAACGGGCGGCAGCGCAGTTCAACGAGTGACACTGAGAGAAGATGATGGCGTTTAATTTTTAGGCTAGCTCGATGCTATCATTGCAAACAGCAGGCATCCGTTCGGAGCATTTGGCCAATATTTATGGGATCAAATATCTGCTAATAGCGGGGAGGTTTAAATTGTGGGATACGGAAACGCTCCAGAAGCAAATGCCCCAGTATTCATTTCAGTGCACACGCAGAGTGATTAAAGCCCAGACTGTCATTTGCCACCTGAAAGCCAGCTCATGCAGGATAAAGCACAGGGAGAAATGTCTGCGGCGCAGCCGAATCCTCTTGTCCGTGCCCGAGAGGAAGGCGGGGGCTCCACCGGAGTGTCCCGCGTGCGGTGCCTCTGCAAGTGGACGGAGCAAAATGAGACAAAGGCAACAAATGCCTCCTGGATCTAATCGTTCACAGGCACAGCAGAAGGAAAGAAAGACTTTTATAAACAATTATCTATGCAAGCTGCAAGAGTAGCATTTGCACTAGCTCTCTAGGGCCCTGATAATACTCCCCGAGATGGATAGGATTTATAAACCGTGGATGGGTATTTCCTACACTGCAGCTCTCTCGGCAGTATTATTCCATGAAGCTCTCCGTCGAAGACATATATGTTCATGAAAACATTTTATAGCCCTGTTGTGCTGGGATTAATACCAGACAAGAAAGTCCAGACCACGTGTACTTTGTTCTTCCCAGCGTGTTTCTGTGTCCACAAATAGCAAGGAGCCCGCAGGAGCGTATGACTATTAAGTAACTAATATTCTTGCAGCTTGATGCAATTTTGGCGTTTCGTACACAGTTTTCACAATAATTTACGGACGATGCATTTCTTCAGAAGCAAGCAGCAGTTATGTACGGTTCCAAAGGTGGTGTCTCAATCTATGGGTGCAAAGATGTGAATAATATTTCTTGCTATATAAAAGCCGTTAGTCGGTGCTGCGTGTGGCGTAGAAAGGCGCTGGTTGAGCCCAGTGGGTGGTTTTCAGTCACCCACAGTGTGTTGCAGGTTGCCCTGCCGTGGAGGTCCTTTTTTAGGACTGTGATCTTTAGGAACGTTTGTAGACACTGCTTAGCAGTGATTGTAGGGCACCTGCAAGGAGCAGAGAAGGGCGGAGGTTGACCAGAACGTTTTTGGAAGTGGCCATCAGCTGGGTGAGGCTGCCGCGGGCAGAGGTGCGTTCTCCGCTTGGTGCCTCTCCGAATGGAATTGCTACCCAGCGCAGCGCGGCATGGGGAACTTGCCGGACAGCACAGGGCTGTAACTGGAGGGAACTGAAAGAAGTGTGCTGTTCAGGGGGTCAGGTTAGAAGCCCCTCTGCCCTTGTGGCCCCAAGCCCTGGGGACAGAGGTGATAGCAAGATACCCACCCCAGTTGCAGCTGCTGACACGGAACCGGTCCACCTCATTTTTGAAACAGCTGCTCTGTTATACTCGTGACAGCCTGTTCTGCTGAAAACGCCAGGATCTATTTCATGAATAACGTATATGAAGACTGTGGAGTCAGAAGCTTCCTCACCCAAAAAAGACTGATTCATCTTTCACAGGCCAGCACGGACCTGTTTTGACTTACACCACCATGAGGAGGAGGAGGGCCATCTCCAGAAATCCAATTCCCCTTTCATGAGAAAGGGAACATTGCTGCTTCGCAATATTATCCACGCACAGAACTTCCTCCTGTGGAGCAAGCTCAGGCTGGGTTCAGCACAGCGGAGCCTTCTCTCTTCAGCATGATGAGGAAATCCTCCGCTCCTCGAACGTTCCCCGTCACCATCTGCTCTCAGCTCCACCGCCGTACGACCAGAGTGTCCCTGTGTGTTGCACACTCAGTGGTGTGCACAGAACCCTTCCGTCTGCCTACGGGAACCTACAGTATCTTTAGGCCACGCGCTGTTTTAAGGGAGGCGGCGTTTGAGGCAACCGCGGATGCACAAGCTACAGCTGAGTGTACCGCAGCCCTCGTCCCGGGCCGGAGCGCGGTCAGATGAACGCCTTGCAGGGAAGTTCTTAAAAGGGGAACTGAACACGTTGTGCCGAACATGTTTTGTTGTACATTAGGCTTATAATTTTAGGTCTAATGTTTGGTTTGGAAGCTCAAAGCTGTGCTCGAGCCCACAGCTGCCAGCTCTGGAGCAGGCAGTGGTGTAATAGTCATTTAATTCCTCTGCACTGTAATCTGATGGTGGGATGTGCTCCCAAGCTGCTTTTAGGTCTGACTGGGGAACGAAATCAATCACAGAATGCACATTACAAGAAAAGCGCTGTTGGTGTCAATTACCTAAGCTCTGCGAACGTAACTCTTCTAATTTCCTGTTAAATCAGTAATGTTACCAATCTCAGTCTATTATTTTAATTAGGACTGTGACTGCAGTTGCTAGGAGCCGAGCGAGTGCAGACAAATGCGAATGTGTAATTAGTCCCACAAACGAGTGGCAAGTTGAATGTGTCAACATCATGGATAGTTACAACATGGGGTGCAGCAGGAGGCCAAGTGATTTGGGCCAGATTCTGATCTCACTGGCCTCGGCGCCAGCCCGGGCGACTCTGCCGAGGTCAGAATTACCCGGACGTGAGCTGGGGTTAGGGAATCTAGACCTGACCCCTGGCCATCACCGTTTCTTGGAGCTTCACCCTGGCTTATTTTTAAAATGTCTGATGTCCCATCTTGTTTGATTAATTTTAATTTTATTTTTATATTTTTTTTGCTGCAATGTCTCCTCGGAGCCAATTAACCTGCGGCGAACGCTGCAGTCAGGTTAGCTGAACGTGGGTGTTCCCAGCCCCAGTCGGCAACGGATTCCAGCCCTCCCCGGGGACCGGAGCTCCTGGGGTGGGTATGAAAATGCTTGGCTCCTTCCTCTCCCTTCCTAGCTGTGAAAGAAACCTCTCAGCTTCTGTCACATCTGACTGCCTCATGCATCCCAAGAACAGCCTGCGCATTGACAAGGGAGGCAGGCGTACCGACAGCAGAGCAGCGTTAGCTACCAACCTCCCCGAAAAAAATAAGCTGAGAACAGAATCCCTGGCTAAATATAGAGCTGAACTGGGGGAGAAAACAATGTGGCAGCGCAGCTCCATCAAATTAAGAATGAAAATCTTAAGCCGCTGCTGGGCGATGGCTGCAGGCTGCTCCCAGAGCACGGTGTGCCCGAAGGTCCAGCCGCCTCCGGTACCTAGCGCGGAGTGGCACGGCGGGGAGAACATTGCTTTTATTAGCACTTGGCTATCGGTCAGCGCTCCACGCTCCACAAATAAATGAATGGGCTGGGTGCATGTCATCCCAGTTCACGTGTTACAGAAATAACACTGGACTAGAACCAGAGTTAACACAGCTGAGATCTGGGATGCAGCTGATTCCGAGTGAGGGAGGATGGCAGAGCCCAGTTAGGCTGTACCTGCTGTTGGAGGCAAACCTGATTTACAGCTCAATCCATCTTCTACACTCTAATTTCCCTGCTTTAGTAGGTCGCTTTCCCACTTCACAAGGTACTTCTTTTGGAACAAATAGACTAGGAAAAAGTCAAGAGTTTAATGTATGTTAGATGGACTGATTCAGTCACCTTTCCAAGATGAAAATATTACAGAAATAGTGTGATAAAGACAGGGAGCACCGTGAGGTTTTAGTGTGAAGGTCACTCACAGGGGACCTGAGCACCATGTAGTGATACTGTGGCCATTGCGCTGCTGTAGGTCCCGGTGCCTCATTTGGGGCTGGCTGTGGCTTCATGCTGTCGCTTACAGGTTGGTTGGGCTGGGTTGGTGTTTTTCCTCCTCTCTCGTGACTTTTACGCAGAGGTCAGGCACCGTTACTGATTGCGTTATGCTTTGAGCCCAGTTGCTCAGTGATGGAGCCTCTGCCAGCGCCGCAGCAGCCGCTGCGATTTTGCAGAGGGTGCCTTACCCGCGCCGTTTGTTTTCTTCCCACTTAGTTTCCCGTAGTCCTACAGGAAATTGCTTTAACCGAAACCACGCTGCATGTGTGATATATGTAACAATAATCCGTTGTTACTGTCACCCATGGGTTTTCAGCCTTCAGCCTTAGCCCAAAGCACGTGTGTTCCTGTGACAGAGACGCCATCAGCCCGCCATCTGAGCAGGGAACCGAGGCTCACCACTCGTGATGATCAGGCACTCCATCCTGGAGCGAGCCCTGGACCGGGTGGCTGTCACCACAGGCCTGTGCTCGGCCCCCCGAGTAGTTGCAAGTCAGCATGCTCATACCCTGGATCAAAGAGCCCAGGGGCTGGGTGGATCTTCCCCCGCTGCCGACGCATGTTTCTGTTCTGTGCAGAAAACACTTGACTGTAGGGAATCGCCATGCCATGTGGCATGCCGCAGCATGGCACGTGCTCCGGGGATGCTCTACTCCGGCTTTCCACAGGAGGGGAGGTGTAAAGCAGCCGTACCGTCACTGGCCCAGCAGGTTCTTCCAACTGCTGCGCAGCCCTTTGAGGCGAACAACGGTTACCCCGTGATTAAAGTCTGTGTGATGTCATGTATGTATAAAGACATCCATAGCCATAAGATTGTGCAACTAGCTTGTAATGTGCATGTTAATAAGGCTATTAAGGTTTACAAATATTCTGTTCTTCCTTACAGTTTATAATTTAATTAATTGCCAGTTAATTGTCTTATTTTCCCCCTGTGATTGATGTCACTGAGTGGGATTAGGCAGCATCAGATGACAGAGGAAGGAGGAAGGAATGCAGCATCCTATGATGGTATGAGAGGAGATGTTTTTATGGACAAATCCTTTCCGACATGGATGAATACCTCAGTGAGATATCACGGAGTATCAGCTCAATACATATTGTAATGGGATCATTAGCGGAGGTACCAGCTGCGTGAGGTTTGTATTCACAAACCACGAGTAAGTAACGGGGAAATATTGGCTCCTTGGAAATGTTTGCCAAGTGTAAATCTTTCCCTTTTAACAGGGCCGGTGCTCCGTTTACATCAAATGGGAAAATATTCTCTAAGTGGGACTGCTCCAGCTGCCCCTGAAGTCAGTCGCGGCAGGGGAGCCTTTGGCTCCGATGGCAGGGGAAGGGAACCTACACACAGTCCTATTTGTCAATATTATTCCATGGGGAAAGCATAAAGAGGAAGGATTTTGATCGGCCTGCGTGAGCCAGGCAATAGCTCCGTCCCTAAAACAAGAGGCATCTTTCTTTCTGTGCAGGGAAGGTGGGATGCCTGAGCGGACACCGTCGTCTTCTCTCCCAGCAGCAGGATTTTGAGTCTCTCGCCAGGCTTGTTCACACCCTGCCCACCCCCAAATGCACGTTTGATTGACAGGTCTGTGCATCACAGGCGTCCGGACGTGCTGGGACCGTCGCTCCCTCCGGCGCCGTTACGCCTGTGGGCTGGGGCAGCTGGTACCCAGTCCGCCCAGTGGGTCACCGAGCCTCGGCTTGGCTCCTGACCTGCGCTCGGCGGAGTCAGAACCTGGAGACGCTGCAGAAGGTACTGGGGAGATTTTGCCTTCCCTGAGTCATTCTGGGTAACCAAAGGCAACCAGCTCTGGGTGGGAAAGGCATGCCTTTCGCTCCCAAAGCCTGCAGTGCTGCCAAGCAAGGGGATCCAGGGTAAATGAAAACCCAGTCTTAATGCGACTTTTGACCGGACTTTGATTGCTTTTCAGCAGAATAAACCTGGAGCAATTCCAATGGCCTCGGTGTGAGCGGGATCAGGCGGTGGAACTGGGCTGAACAGCAGATAACCTGTATGTTCCCGTCTGGGTGCGTGCGCGACGCATTTGAAGCCCTGCATAAATCGGCGTGAACTAACTGGGTTATTTCTGAGGCTGTGATCGGAACAAAGAGTCAGCCAAACCGCATCTGTCTCTTTTAATTCATTCCTTCCATTTTGGGGACTTAGCCTTTAGAAACAGCTATCGGTGATTACATAAAAGAGATTAGCTAACATTTCTGCATAAATCAAGGCCAGCGCAAGATGTTTCCTACGGGCGTTGCGAAACCCAGGGCTCATGGAGGACAAGTTCCTCCTCGGGGAGCGAGGCTCCCCTCTCCCGGCGTGGCAGGAGCTTGGTGGGACTGAGGATGAAACCTTCCTGCTTCTCAAAACGGCTTTTTAGAAAAATTAAAAAAACAAAATAAACCCTCTTGAAGAAAACGTGTGCATGGTGAGGAACGGTCTGCCCCGGCTTTGTCTGGTATGTTGTGTTTTTTTTCCCAAGAGCGGATTTTCTAGCCAAGATACATGATGGAAACAATGAAAGAAAGGAAGGGGCAGGAGAAAACCTTGTTGTAAACCAGATTTCCATGTGTGAATGCAAATCAATCTTGCTGCTGAAGGAAGAGCCAAACTAGAACGTGTTACATTTACTCTTTTAGCACAGTTGCTAACAAAATATCTTGATGTGAACACTGTTGGATGACTCAACAAATCTTTTTCTCTGTTTCTTTTTTTCATTTTGAGGCAATGCCATCATTTTTCCTCTGTTTGTTGGTCTGTTAACATGAAGGGTGAGGTTGTCCCAGGGTCAGGGAGTTGGAATTTCCCTTCCAGTGTTGTCTTACTGCTCCTCGCCTTTTGTTCTTTCTTTTTTTTTTTTTTTTTTTTTTTTTGCTGCAGGTCAGAGCAGATCTATAACGAGGTTGGTGGGGGAAGGCTCAGCCCTTCTCTCCCATTTGACCTGCCCTGGATAGTGCCAGTCCCCTGACGGGAAAGTCCCTGACTCAGCGTTGTCCTTCCACCCCATCATCAATATGCCTGCATCCCAGCTTCCCTAATGAGCTTTTAAGCCAAAAATACCAAATTTTTGATTCTTTCATTTTTGAGGAACTGAACCTGAGCTGCTGCAGCTGAGTTTCAACACTGCAAAATACCAGTAGTTCCCATTAGCTGCTGAGTACTCATCGCTGCTTGAAATCAGGCCTGGAGTATCTCTTGATGGGATTTATTAGATAGAATTTCTGAGAGTAGAATTGTGCTTCAAACCTGAGCAGGATGTGGGAGAAACTGAAAAAAGGGACAGTCACACTCCTTCCTTTTCAGGTGGAAAACTGTAAGTGCGGTTTAAGGTCTGCCATTTGTACTCGGCTCCTCACGGTGAAACCAGCTACCCAAAGGCATTTAGTAATTTAAAAAAAAGAAAAAAAATAATGCACAGGGGTGCCCATTTCCTGTTGACGTGTGCAGGAAATACATGCCCAGGAATATGTCCGAAAATGAAGCTGGTTATCTTTCTTCATCCTTTGATCTCAAGTGTCTTTCAAAATCTGGCCTCCAAGCAACATGCCCAAGGATGCATGAAATCCAGTGCTGAATCTTTATCTCCTCCATTTGTGCATCTCTGCACTGCGATTCACAACGCAGATACATTCCTCCTCGGGACTAGCCTTGACTAACAGCGATCAACAAGACTAATCCCAGAAACGTGGATACGGGACACTGATGGGGCGGAGGGGAAGGGGTGGTCCCTGGGAAGCGTCCACGCTCTGAATTACGGGATTGTGATCGATCGCCCTGCACAGATGCCCTCCCTGCTCCATCCCATCCAGGCTGCAGTTACATCTGGCCCTTGATTCTCCCCAGATGTGTGATGAATTTAAAGATGTTCCCCAGTCCTTGACCTACAGAGCAAGTCATTTCTGAAATAACATCGATAGAGAATCTGAGACCTTTTCATGCTAGAAATACCGTAGGGAGGAGAGTGCCTGTAGACACCAACCGCCTCTGTAGTGAAGGGAAATCTGAAGTTTCCTCTCTGCTTTTTCGTGCATAACAGCATCTGTATGCCTCATTTCCATCTTCACAGCTCCTGTAATTTACATAATGAACATTCGCAAAGCCTGAGATCTGGGTTCACTTTGTATCGCATTTACTGTAGATGACCTTCAACGTATCATCAGAAAAGTTTCCCAGGCAATTTTCCCAGAGGGTATGAACATGAAACATGAGACCATCAGGAAAGGAGAAAAAGGGAATAAAATCAGATTTCTGAGACACCCATCATTCAAAGATATACCTTCTCTTCTACAATGGGACAAAAATATTTGAGAGTTTAAAAAAAAAAGGGGGGGGTTGGCTTCAACAGCTTGCTTCTTTAAAGGAAGTGTTGGTATAAGGTCCCTCAATAAAGTAACTTTAATTGGGTTTGCCTTCCTAGATCTGCAGAAAGAATATTTCCATAATAAAATGCAAAGAAAAAATGTTAAGTAGAGGGAAAAAAAAAATCAGACAGCCAGTTTTATTTGCATTCCTTTATAAGCAATGGCTGTGAAATGACTTTATCCATTTTGTTTCCCTGATCTGGTAATGAATCCAAAAAAATCTGGTGGCAAATAACAGGCAATCTAGGCAGCATTCATGCCAGGAGGAATCCTGACCTGGAGGGACAGAGGCAGGGCAGGAGGGTGAGAACAACCAGCTGATGCTGCTTCTGCCTCCTCCGAGGCTTTCGGGTGCCAATTGCTGCCCCCGTAGTGCTGCAGCAGGGGTGCACCAGGAGCTGGCCCAGGTTCCCTTCCAGCGCCCGTCCTCAGCGCACCGTCCTTTTCAGGCACCTTGCAAGTGCCAGCAGAGCTCGTCTGACAGCGTCCTCGAAAGCCGCATCTCCAATGTTCTGTTGAAATTTATATTATACTGACGTGGGGCAGCAGGAGAGAAACTTCTCCCGGTGTTGGTTGGGTTCTGGACAAGCACAGCTTGGGGATAATCCCTCGTCTGAGGAGTGCCTGTGAGTTTTCTTTTCTTTGGCCGTTCGGGCCACCATCAAGCTGGCTGTTGTTCACCGAAGCAATGGGGGATGCTTGAAAGAGGAGGTGTGTTTTGTAACTGGCTCGGGACTTGTTTGTACAGAAAATGAATTGAAAGCTGAAATGCAGAGACTTACTCTGGTGACGAAGAAAGGATCTCATGTCAGCTGTCATAAGACTTTTCAGATAAAATGGATCTCAAATGCCACCATGATAGGTGTACTGGAAATGCCTAAAGTAGATAAATCTGACACAGTTCCCACTGCTGTAGGCCACGCATAGACAAAGTATTGCTCTACACCATAAGCTTGAGGAAAAACAAAAGCTTTTTAGAATCCTTTGTTCTTTTAAATAGTGCCCTGCGTGCCGTCCTTTCAGGGCCGATCTGTATATTTGCATGCTGTCAGGTAACTACAACATGACTGGTATCGGTTGTATCTCCCTACCCCTTATGTGCCGCAAGCGGTTTATCCACGTCTCCTGCGCAGCTTGATGCTACCGTTGTAGGGTCAGCGTACGGGTGAAAGCTAGAATCTGGGTGAATCTTCACCAGCTTGTTTCTTCTTCTGTGGTCTGGCTCTTGGACTCCAGTCATTAGCTTGGTCTGTAGATAATTGTATAATTTACGTATCCAGAACATAGGCTGCGTGTTGCAAACATTCCATCTTGGGACCAAAAAGGGAAGGGGGGGTTGGAGGGAGGAGAGGAACATCTCTGTCTGAGGGGCCCTGTGAGGGACCTCCTGTCCTCGGTGGCCCAGCAAACGGGATGAGACGAGGGGCGTGTGCGTTGGATGAGGCCGTTGGTGTAACATTATCCTGAGCCAAATACGGGTTCTCTGCAGCTCTGCTGTCTGCCATCCTAAAATGACGTGAATCCGTGATAGTGGCAGTTCGGGGCGGATGGACCTTCCTTTTGGATTGGGAGGGTTTGTGCTTTTGGCCTTCAAACACCTCAGGTGGTGGTCGCTGGAGAGGTCATGAACAAATGGTTAACGCAGCTGCATGGCAGCCGGAGAAGCTCTTCCTCGGGCTTAGGAACGTTTCCTCCTTTCATCCTGCCTTGTTTTTTAGTCTGTTTTGTTTTCTTGGTTTGATTTTTTTTTATGGTACCATATAGCGTTTAATAATTCAATATATACATAATCCAAAATAAACACACTAATTAACCTTTGTTTTGAGAAGTCTCTGTTTGGATTCCAAACAGTTTGGAGTGGGAAGGGTGCCATGGGGAAAGCATTGCAAAATATGTTTAATGCCGAGCACCTTCAATTACTTAAGCAGTAACGTGGGCTGGACCAATTAAACAAGGAAAAAAAAAGTTATTATACAGGCGTGTACATGCTAAAACATCTTCATGCAGCGTTCCCAAACGCCAGTCGTGCTGCAGAGCGGTAGAATATATCCACACATAAGGCAACTGTAGGGGGGAGGGAGTGCGGTGGCTCAGGAGCCCCGAAACCTTCCTGCGGGGCTCGGGGGACAGGAGGGCTGAGGGAGGGACTGCACTCTGTGCCGGTGGGGGGGGCTGGAGGGCAAGTCCTGCTCTGCGTCCCAAATAAAGGATGAGTTTTCTGAAAGGTCAAACGCTGTGCTCTGACTCGCTAGCACCAGTCATCTGCAGCCCAAATGCCTTCAACATATATTACTGTAGGATAATAATTTTACCCAAATGCTCAAGCTTTAATATTCTTCCCCAGCTGAACTGTAAATAAAATTATTTCCTAAGAGCACTTATTTGAGCTTGATTATTAAATACATTGCCAAAATCTGGTCGGTTAATATACTGCCTGCTACTTGAGCTGAAGTATCTAAAAGACAAAGAACGAAGTAAACGAAAAGGAAATCAACATTTTGCTAAATTGCATGTTTTTAAAAATCCTATAATTGAGGCTGCTACTTCATTTCCATTTGTAAAACAGACTGAGTTCCCCTTCCATCTACTAATGGATCTGGTTTGTCTCTGATACTAATTGCAGCATTTGCCTGGTTCGCACAGGCTGCTGGTGACAGGACGTTGGGTAAGAAAAGTCACACTGCTCCTGCTGAGCTCCGGGGTGTCATTGAGGAGCCATACTTGGCACCGAGCTTCGCTGAACTTGAAGCCCTTGTTCTTTTTCCTGTGGCTCCAAAGTCTGGGTCAATCAACCAAGATAAACTTGTTAATTCGCTGTCAGGATGATGTGCCTCAGGTCTCACTTGAGCAGCAGTGGGAAGGTTCAGGTGATAATAAAGCATCACCAGACAGTCGGGATGTTTAATTAAACGTGTCCGTGCCCTCTCTGACCTAGTGACGGGGCTGGAAATGTCACCAGAACAAAGGTTGCTCATGAGGTTTGCACGTGGGCCCTTCTGCTGCGCCGGGCTTCGGGGGGAGCTGCGGGCTGGCAGCGTCCTCTCTCATTTTTCACATGATCGTTGGGAAGGGGATGGATTGTGCTCTGCAGGTCTGGGGGAACAGAAAACAGGGGTGGGGTGGGGTTTTTGTTGGTCTGTTTGGGGATTTTTTGGGGCGTGTGGGTTTTTTTTGATGAATGAGTCTTTTTTTGGAGCCTGCTCTAGGGGATCTGTGCACACACCTGAATGAAGCAATTGTGGGCCTGAATCTGGTGAAAACACGCTGCTTTCAATCCACCCAGCGCTCAGCTCCTGGTCAGCACCCGCTCAAGGGCTCGAGTGTACACATCTTTATTACTGGGGTGGGGAAGGAAAACAGCTTTTCAGAGGATTGTACCCAGGAACGTAAGCTGGGGACCTCTCCCTCTTCCCTGCCCCATGGTCTCTGCAGCCTGGACGCTTTTCCTGGTACCCCTGTGCACGGATCTGTGATAAAAGCCCCCGTGGTGTGCTTGTGCTTCAGCCTCTACCCCAGCTTCGGTATCAGCACCCACAGAAGCAAACTGAGGATTCACCCTTTGCTTTCCATTATTTCATTTTACATTTACAAACAGAGATTTTTTTTTGTTTATTATTGTTATTGTTGTTGTTGTTATTTATTCTAAGGCCCTCTGGAAAGCGACCCATCGGATTCCCAGGGAGCTGGGTATGGCAGAGGGAGCCCTGGCGACAGAGTGGCCTTTGTGGAGCAGGTCTGTGGGCTCTCTGCCACCGGCGCCGCGGGGGAGCCTTGTAATAACGACACCAGCGTCGACCAGATGTCTTCTGGAGGATTTGGTTACAAGACGCATGGCTGCTAGTTCACGAGAACGTGCGGGGGGTTTTCTGCTTTAATATACATGATTTGTTTAAAAAGTTTGCAGGTGTTAGAATTTTTATTGAAGTCAGGGAGCTGAGAAATTATATCCAGCCGGTGAGGTAATGCTTGCTCGGCTCAGGCTGGGAGTGGGGAGCACACACAAGCTGCATTAAATAAAGGGCAGCTGTGTTGCCAGCACAATTTTATACATATGAAAACTAATCTGAGCCATACCAAGCCAGACCTCCGTTCCTGCAAATCCTTGCGGAGAACAAGAAAATCCGCTGATTGCTTGCTGCTTTCCTCCGAAAGCTGGTGGGGACTTGCAAGGCAGAACTTCCCCGCAGTGGTGGGAGCCCCCGTCCTGGCTGGCATCGCTCCATGGGCTGGGGGGGGATGAGCTGGAGGGATCGGCGATGCTGCTGCAGGGAAACCGTCCCTGCTGCTCAGCGTGGGCTTCGGGGGAGCGGGAACAGCTGCTTCCTCTGTCATCACCCTGCTAATGCCTGTGACATGCGGCCCCGGTGGGGCCCAGGTAGAGACGGGCCCTCGCTTCTGCTCCAGCTGCAGAGTTTTGCTCTCCTAAGCCCGAGAAAAAGGAGGAGAGCACGCTCCAGCTGTTGTTCCCATGGAGCTGTTCAAGGGATTTGGTTTTCTTCTTTTCCTCTTTCCCTCGGCTCAGTTCTGCTACTTGCTGAAGCCCCAGTAGAGATTTGAGAGGGCTTTTTTCCTATTTTTTTACATAGGTAGGTTCTAATGTCAGAATATGAGGTTGAAAGGACAGGCCTGAGTCAACTCTCGGATGGATTCTGAGTATTTCCTTTCTACATGGATGAGATCCAGGCATTTATCTCAGTTCAATAATCCCCACTTATTTCCGATGCTCAAATAGACCTTGCATCCTTTGTGCCCACGGACCGGGGCTGGTCATTCAGGATCTGCGGAGCTCGCTTTGGCGAGGCTGGGACGTGCAGAGTCAGCAGGAGGAATATTGTTGGGGTGGTAGCTAAAGTGAACTTTTAAATTTTGTTTATATATGTATATATAAAAGCAGGCCCACCCACTTTTGCCATCTGTACGTCTTACTGGCAGGAGAAGCTTGCCATGCGGTGGCGGGGATGTGCGACCTTTCCCTTTGGGTTTGCTGGGAGCGATGCAGAGCCCTGCCTGTGTCGGGCACCGTAAGTGATGGTGGTTTGGCCGGTGGGGCTATTGGCTGACTGGACAAGCTGGTTTAATTTCTCATATCTATCACTTGTCAGGTTACAGGCAGTAAGGCTCGGGTAGCATCCTGTCAGTACGTAGGGGCAGAAGGACCCTGGCACATGTGAGTACCGCTCTAGGGGCTTTGTCCTCAGCACAATCTCACCCTGCTCCCATCACAGGGGTTACATAAAGAAAGCTAAAATTAGAGCAAATGATACTTCACAGGTGGAAACTCATCCCCGGGGCTCATGGGGTTTCTACCAACCGGGACTAAGGAAGGCGCGGCCGCGGCGTGGGGCTCCAGTGCTGCTGGGGTGGCTGTGGGGGACCACGGTGCTTCGGCTGGGCACCCTCTGCCAGAGCCCCCTGCATCCCACCGTGCTGCCCCCGACATCCTCCACGTCCCTGGGCCTGGGCTGAACGAGTCCCACGGGGTCTTTCAGCCGCCCAAAGTGAATTTTCTCTTACTTCCCTCCAGGCTGCCTTTTCCCCGGCTGCTGAATATTGCTCAGCCTGATGATTTTGAGGGCACCGTTTTCAATTGCCTCTACGGAGCCAAAATTAATACGAAGTTTATGCCACAGTGTAGCAGAGCTTTAAGCATCCACCAGCAGCGTGCGTATTTCAAAATAATGTAACGGCTCCTAAACCCAAATACTGCTTAAAACCACCACCACGCTCCACTGTAAATATCAGCGATGCCTGCCTGAACTGCGGCGCCAGTAATAATGACTCTGTTGGTAGTATTTATGTGCTCGTTAACATCCCACCGCGATGACCGTTTCGTTACCACCAGGAGTGTAAGCACATGCAGATGCTGGGACCATGGTGGGATGCTGCTGGGGGCAGGGAGAGGTGCCAGTCCTCGCCTGCCAGAGGGGCAGGGCCTGGTGGCACCGCCGCTGGCAGTCTTCTCTGGAAGAAGGTGTTTGGGGACGTCTGAAAGTGTTGAAATTAAAGTCCTGTTTATGAAAAGGACGTGGCCGCAGCGTGCCTTGTTGCAGAACAGAGGTGGTCTCCCTGGGGTTGTGGCACGGCTTGTTTTGGGACACGAATGGAGCAAACGCGTGGCTCTGCATCTGCCTTTGGACATGCCGTGGCCAGAGGCCAGGATGGAGCTGGAGATCTCTCAACAGCGCTGGCCGAGATGACGGGCGTGCTGTTAAGCTGACTTTAATACTTTGTGTACTGGGTTTGACCAGAAGAACCCTCCTCCTGGTCCCCGTGGAAGCCAGCCAGCCCTTGCCCATGGAGGACAGGCTCAGCCCCTCGGGTTGCCCTGCCTGGGTGCAGCACCCCGGAGGGATGTGTTGGGACACCTCGGTCGCAGCGCAGCGCCTGTGCGTCCTTTGGCAGACGCAGTGATGTGAACAGCCCGGCTCTGACGGGGCTGGACCGGAGGGTGCTCGGGTGCCTTTTCCCAGCGTGAACCCTTCTGTGGTTGCACGCGAATCCGTGTCAGGCTTGGCAGGGGAACTCCCCGTGACTCCAAATGAAGCAAGTCTTTGATTTGAGTTCTCCAGAGGTCAGAGCTGGAGGAGAAGCTGCCCTGCCCGAGCCATGGCGAGGGCTGTCTCTCCTGTGTGCCAGAGTCACTGCTGCGAAAGGGTTTCCACCGCTCCTCTTGGGAGACTTTCCTCTCCATCAGACCTCACAGCAAGGAGCTTCTCCCGCTAGGAGAGACTCATTTACAGCTTGCATTTTTCTCTTTCCCTTTTCAGCCCTGTGTGCGGAGGGAAGCCCCTCTCCTCTTGATTCCATCACAGATTCACAGGCTGGCAGGGGTTGGAAGGGACCTCTGGAGATCACCTAGTCTAACCCCCTGTGCCGGAGCAGGATCACCCAGAGGATGTGGCACAGGATTGCACCCAGGTGGGTTTTGAATATTTCCAGAGAAGACGACTCACTTCTCTCCCATCACGGCTCTAGCTAAAGGCTAGATCCAGGCAAAACAAAAATTGGGTCTGGTTTGTTTGGTCCCCAAGCTTTGTGGGCACATTTTTGAGGTGAAGGATTTTAGTTGAGTTACGACTTCAGCGTGTGCCCTTCTATTTATGCCTCACTCCCGACAAGGGGGATGGCTGCTTTTTTTTTATTTTTTCAGAAAAACATAGGTGGGAGGAACAAAGGAAAGTTTGTCAAAAGAACAGGTTAGAACTGATTTCCAAGACTATGGATTTACTGAGCACGTTCGCTGCCTTGGGCCGGTGATTTTGACTCTGTTTAGAAAGGAGCAGAGGGATTATAAGAACCCGTGTGTGCAAAAGTACACAAGACATTAATTATGGCGACCGCTTTGCGATACGGTCTAGCAAGAGCTAATGGAGCAGGAGAAACCTGTGGAAAATGTTAGCGAGAGCTGTCAGGATGTTTGTCTTACAAGCTGCTCTGGATGATCTCATCTCTCCCAACGTTTCGGAGGGCGAGGGCTGTGCCGGGTCAGCTGGAGGCGGCGGGCAGACGCCCTGGCCTGGAAGGAGGGCGATGGGGTGGAGGTGCAGAGGCTGCAGGAGCTGATGGGCAGAAGAGAGAGGTGGCAGGGACCGGTGGGACTTGTTGCTGCGTTCCGCTGCTGGGAATGAAAAATATGGGTGGAAAGAGTGTGACCTGAGGGCCTTTGGAAGGCGTGAAATTGTGTCTTTTCTTTCTGCTGCTCTGAAACAGCCTAAATAAAATGTCATTTACTGTCACCTAACCGGGCGAGTGCGCGTCCTGGGGAGCGGCTCAGGGGCAGCGCCAGAGCCCCGGGGCGAGGGGACGCAGCGGGCAGGAGGGATGCAGCCGGGCTGCGGAGATGCCGTGTCCAGGCATGCGGGGCACGGAGGCTTCCCTGGGGGAATTCCTTCTTCCCCCACCCCTTCTCCGTGCTGTGGCCCACAGAGATGATGCCCCGGGGATCAAGCGATGACAAACGGGCCAAAAATGGTGGCTTGGTGACGTAGGGGCCGGAGGTCAGCTCACTGTCCTGATTTATAGGAGATCTTGCGCGCTGTGTCCCAGGGCTGCCTTGGCGTTTCATTCATGCTGGAGATGACGAAGAGCTGTGCTTAACCAGCATTACCCTGCTGGCACGGGCTGCTCTGAGGAGCAGGAAACCGCTCCCTTTATCCTCGCTTGATCTTTTGGAGTGAAATACGTGCAGTGCCCTTGTCGGCAGAAAGAGCCTCCCAAGGAAAAAAAGCAATGTTAGCAAGCAGAAACAGATGTTTACCTTTAACTTCTTGCTTTGTGTGGATAGGGAAACTGGAGGAGGGAGGTGTTAAGGGAGGGAGGTCTGCAGTGCAGGAGAAGATGCTCTCTGAAAGCCTGAGAAGGTTATGGCAGATTGAATCTGCTTTTCCCTTGATTTTGCTGTGGCTTTTGTTTGGCCTGGCTTTTTTTTTATTATTACCATTATTATTATTTAAATGCACTGTTTTATTAAGAGCAAGATAATTGCGTTTTCTGTCTTCTGCCCGAGCTTCTCAACACAATTAAGATGCAGAAAACAAATGCCTGGACATGAGGATGATCTAACAGGCACCGACCAGCCGAAGTCACTGTGGCTCAGTTTAAAACCATGGCACTTTTCCAGGATCTGTTTGTTTCTCTTAATACAGTGATTTGTTTTTCTGTATTGTTTTCTATAATTATCATCACACTGTGTATTCCCTGGCTCTAGGTTCGATGTAATATAAATCTGGAATTAGTCTACTGAAGTCAATGTCAGATACATTCGCTTTAACAACTAAACTAGATCTTAGTCTCATTTATCCTACTGTAGCTCCAAATTAACTCCACCAAATACAGCTTCTCTCTCACCAGGGTTTTCCAAAAAGCCTTGCCATGGTCCTTGGCTACACCTTCCACCCTTGTGCTAAACTTCATGCTGCTGCAAGATAACTCCTGTGGCATCTCGCTGCGCCCTTAGACCGAGCCTTGCTTTAAAGCCCTGCTGAAAGCTGTCTGCATTTGACCTAGCTGGAGAAGAAAGGACGGCTGGGTGGGAGCCATTGCCTCTGGCGAGGCGGGCTGGCATTCCTTCTTTGCTCTAGTTCAGCCTCCCTCCTAAATGCCAGGCAGACAAACAACGAAGCTGGTGAAGGGTCTGGAGCACAGGTCTTGTGAAGAGGGCTGAGGGAACTGGGGTTGTTTAGCCTGGAGAAGAGGAGGCTCAGGGGAGACCTTATTGCCCTTTACAACTCCCTGAAAGGAGGTTGTAGCCAGGCGGGGGTTGGTCTCTTCTCCCAAGCAACAAGTGGCAGGACAAGAGGAAACAGCCTCACATTGCTCCAGGAGAGGTTTAGGTTGGACATTAGGAAAGATCTCTTCACTGAAAGGGTGGTCAGGCATTGGAACAGGCTGCCCAGGGAGGTGGTGGGGTCACCATCCCTGGAGGGGTTCAAAAAGCGTGTAGACATGGCACTGTGGGACATGGATTAGTAGGCATGGTGGTGTTGGGTTGATGGTTGGACTTGATGATCCTAGAGGTCTCTTCCAACCTTAAAGATTACATGATTCTATGACCTGGGCTCAGGCTGCTCTTAAATCTGGTGCTTGAACCTTTGGTCGTTATCTGGAGTGCAGGGTGGGACATGGCTTTTACAGGCCCATGAGCTCCCCTGGTTCCTTTGTCTCCCCACATAACGTGTGCTTGGTTAGCGCTGAACTGGGGTTTACCCTTAGGGCCCAGCGTTTATCCTTCCCAAGCTTGTTTTCAGTAGCTTAGGGGGGAATTAACACGGAACCACTGAAAGGCAAAAAAGCAGGCCTGGTTAAAAACAAACAAACAAACAAACAATCAGTGTTATTACTGTTAGTAGGGTTGGCATCTGCTAGTCAGAGCTGTTGAATTGGAAATTTCAATTCTAAATCCTTGCATTTGGGCGTTAAGCGCTGGGGGTGCACACGGGTGTTTCGTTCCGCCGTCGGGACCAGTCCCCACCCTCTCCCCTCCCGAGAGCTGCCTGGCGCCTGGCAGGGGCTGCTTCCATCCTCGGAGGAGAACTGAAGCCGTACAGCAGAGCTGACGGACAGTCCGGGTCTCCCAGACCCCACGTACGGCTCCACCGGCTCTGCTGGGCTGACCGAGCGCTGCACCGTAACCAGGCGGGCTCATCGCAGCCCCCGAAGTTCGCTGTCAAGAGAAGTTGAGGTTTACATTCAGAGGACTCTACTTGCTCCTTACAGACATATTACAACGTCAGTGCGTGTGTGTGCTGCGGCCAGCAGCTCTTAGCGGTGTGTGCCCCCTGCCCGAGCAGCCTGCGCGGTGCTGCCTGGCCGCGGCGTCGCCGGCGGGCTCCCTCTCCTGCTCGGGAAGGAGCACCCGGGGTGTCCGTGGCCAGTGCCCTCTCCTGAGCCACCTCCTTTGCCGGGGCCGCTGCCGGCCCTGGGGGGTGACGGCACGAGCACCCCCAGACCTGGCGGGTGCGCAGGCCCTGGCCCGGGAGCGATGGCGTGGCCTTGCGCTGCGCGCCGCAGTCAGCCGGCGTGGTGGCCTGGGTGTCCCCTGGAGGGGGTTGAATTGGGGTGAATTGGGTGCTAAATGTGCACGGCAGGCTTGGGCAAAGCCCCAGTGACTCTGGGAAACCTGCGGGAGGACTGTGGATGTTGAAGATGATGCTGAGGGGCAGGGAGGCCCTGCAGTGGGCCAGCAGCCAAGCGGAGGGTGAGGAGACCCCTCCCGGCTGGCCAGGGGCCATGGCGGCTGGGAACCACCACAGCCCCGTGGGCCAGTGCTGCAGGCGCAGGGAGCCGGGGGGGGTGCGTCGTGGCTCACCCACGTGCGCAAAGCCCACGCGGTTGGATGGAGGACTTGGCCTCTACTTGGATTTGCTCTTATGTGGATATACTGGTGGAAATTACTGGGGAAAATGCAGGTCGCTGCGCTGCGCTGGATGGACCTGCCTCGGGCGGGACCACGGCTGGGCCCTGCCCTTCCCCTGGGAGCTGGCCAGTGCTCCCCTGCCGACTCCGCTGGGCTTTTCTTTAAAAGAAGGGGGAAAAAAAACAAACACAAAAACCCCAAAAAAATTCTCAATCTCTTCCAATTTTCCTTTCTGGTAATCTGGAGAAATTCTGATAGAGCTGAGGGGTTTGTTTTTCTTTTTCCTTTCTCAGAAGGAGCCTGTGCGCACTGATGGGTGCCCAAAACATGCCTCGTGCTTCCCAGTGTTCTTCCCAAATTTTTTCTTCAGTCACCGCACAGGAGATGCACTGCGTGGCTCTGTGCTGCTGCTTGATAAGACAGCTAGGGAAAAGCTATTTTCTGATTCTCAGATACCGCAGTTTATCTCTAATGCAAGTTTTCACTGGCAGTTTAAGAAGTTCTTAGAAAACTTTTCAACTTCCCCCTTAGTACCAAGATGGAAAGAAGCAGATAAAATTTATCCTTTACTAATAACCAGCAAAAAAGTTTCGAGTGTTTTTTAGATGTAAACTGGGGGGGGCTGTTATTTGGTTTTTTTAGAGGTGACACGTAGCTCATTCCTACACCAAGAAGAAAGGGAAATGATTAGCAGTCCTTCCGACTGGATTTTTAAAAAAATTACACAAAGAATGTAGCTTTTTTACTGAGAAGTTGAAACTTGAAGATTTTGGGGCAAAAACTTTCACTTCAAAGCCTAAAGTTCTGCCTGGGAAACTTCCCCAAGGCGATTTTCTCGCCGGGGGCATTTGCTGGCCAGGCTGTACGTCCCACGTCACCCCGCAGTGCCCTGAAAATGGGAATGAAGGTGTTCCTGGTCACGGTGCCCCGTTGGGGATGAGCTTGGCCTTGGGGGCTCTCCCTGTGAGGGAAAGGGGAAGCAGTCTTTGTTGGGAAAAAATACTACTATTTTCCATAGCACAGCAGGACTGTCTCTGAAGATTTCTGTTACAAACCCACTGTTCTTCTGTAAAACATTGCTCCTGCTGGCTACGTGCATCACTGGGGAGCAGAGAGACCTTCTGGTCCTTCCCAAAGCACGCCCCAAACCAGCAATATCTGACCAGCGCCGGCTCCCCATTAAAATTCAGAACCCAGCCTTCCTCGCCCTCCCTTTTCTCAGGTGACATTTAAACCTGTCAGCGAGTACAACCGGGGCGGTGGAATCTCTGTAACCAGTGCAAAAATTTCACTCGTGCTTCCTGATGGCTTCTAGAAACAGAAGAAGAGAGAGGATGGCTACGAACGGGCGTAAATGCACCGAACGCCTGTGCGCTGCTCTCCGTGTCGCCGCTCTGACAGCGTTTCCACTGCTCCTCCCCTCCGAAAGCAAAATAAACCTGGGCAGCGGTGAGTAACCACGTGCAATAAGCAGGGATGACAAAGACATTTATCAGCAGTCAGACAACCCGGACAACGTGTCACCCCTGTCCCCACACCACGTTCGGTGTCGCAGACGCATCGTTACAGATAAGGAGAGGGTGCTGGGATGTACCTGCCAAGGAGTCGGGGTTCAGCCCTGTCGATCCCTAAAGGGATCCTCAGAGATCCCCTAAAGGGATTATTTCACCCATGGGCTTGACCCTGGCGTTTCAGTGCCAGGCTGGTCCCATCCTGATGGGCTCGGATCCAGGCCACGGCGTGGCTCTGCGCAGGGAGGGGGTGGAGGGCAGCAGCGACGCGTGGGGTGCCACGAAACCCGCGGGCTCTGAGGCAAACACCTCGTATACGTGGAGATTTCTTCCATGGGTACTGCGTGTGTAGGGCACCCGGGCACGTCTCTGGGCAAGCGTGCCGTGGAGGGCATCTGCTGGCCCCTCTGCGCACAAAGCAGCGCCGGCCGGTGCGCGGCCAGGCACGAATGCTGCTTCGAGCTTTGAATACACACGCGAACCATTTTAATTGGTTTCATCTGGTCTGGCCACGGGTAAACAGCGACCTGTGGTTGTTTACACAGAGTGCGAAGGGTGCCGGACGGTCCGATGGAGCTGTTTCCCTTTCTCCGTAATTCCAATATTGAAGTCTACAGTCGTTTGATTTTATAAACTTCCAAACAAAAACTTAATGTCGATGTTTTGGTACCCAGCTCAAATATGAGAACGGTTTTATTCTCAACCCCAGCGTTTCTGATGCAAGAACGGAAAGGCATCCAGAAATGCTGTTTTTTCACTGAATATTCTTCGGTCCCAAGATACAGCATTTTTAAAGCATTACAGAAGCAAAAACAATCCCAGTGCCTTGAAAGCTTTTTGCACTGACTCCGCTTCATGGAAACACTGACTCAGGGCCAAACGGCTGATTATATCCTATGATGTAAGAAGGAGTTAGAAGGCTTAGCAGGGAATTAGAATAATGCAGTTTGGATGTGTCTGTGTGCAGCGAAGGGGGACACAGCGTTTATTAGAAAGCTTTAAACCTTTTGCAGCTCTGTGTTAGTCACTTGCGAAACTGTTGCAGACCCAGCGACGGGGATTCGGTGTGCGATGGGCTGTTAGCTGCTGAACCGAGCGCCTGCTCGAGATCTGTGCAGTCCATTTAAAGGCTGCAAAATCTCCCTTGCCGGGGTGTGGAGGAAGCAAACGCCACCGCTGCTGTGTGGCCGAGGAAGGAAAGGACTTTGCTGTGGTGTGCTTTTGGACGGGGAACGAAGGATGTAGCAGTGTCAGGGGTGGTGGCTGAATTCTGGCCTGACTTCTGCTGTCAGACCGAACTAAAGGTGGAGATTTGGGGGTCAGCGCTGGAGCGGCGCAGGGCTCCCCGTGTGTGGACGCTGGCAAAGGGAGGGTGCGGAGCCAGGGCAGCCCCAGCCCTGCCCCGTCCCTGCTCCTTGCTGCTGGGAGCCATTGCACTGGGGAAGATTGTTACGGTTTACTTCATCTTCTTGTCCTGCCAGGGAGAAAACCCATCCACTGCAAGCATGAACTCGGAGACGAGTAAAAATCAAAGATGACCCAAATGCCTGGAGGCATAAAAACAGCTACTGAATTGTTCAGCTTGTTTCATGAAATGGAGCAGCACAAAGACACAGTTCATGTACAGATTTATATATACAACAACACTGGCACTCAAACAAATTACTGAGCTCACTGCAAACTGTCAGATGGGGAAGCCGGGCTGCTGTCAGCTGTTTGAGAGAGACTGGGGAGGGAAAGCCCGATCGGAAACCCTGCCCTTGCTGTGGTGCTGGGAGGAACGTGAAGGAGCTGGGGACACACCGACTTGTAGCTGCTGCTGAAGATGCTTCTTAAGTAAGTTGCTGCTTAAACCTGGGCTCTGGCTGCGGCACAGTGCTGATGGCAGTCGTCGCCTTGCCCGTGAGTCATGACTCCCCGTAGAGCCAGAGGGCAACGCGCTGGCCCTGCCGCACCTGCAGGACAAAGCTACCAGCAGAGCCGCTGCAGTTCGCTCCCACTTTCTAAACACATGTGTTATATACTTACGTGCACGCACACACATGCCACAGCAGACCATGCCATCCCTTCCTTCGCAGCTGCGTTCTCGGCAGAGCAGCAGTGAGCGGGCAGCCGGCTGCCCTCACTGCCCTCGCTGCCCGCGGTGCAGCCCCCGCTGCCTCTCTGGCCTGCAAGGTGGTTGCGCGCAGCCCCACGGCCGTGTTTTCTGCCAGCCGGTTACTGGCGTCGAGGGTGAATAAGGCTGTCTCATCGCGCCGCTTCCCACCTCAAGTGAGTCATCGGATGAGATGAGATGCAAGCGCTGAACTATATTCAGTGCCTGTATCTGAAACACTGGCTTCGAATGATGGTGCAGGTCATTAGGTCCTTAATTTCCTCTTTAATGGATTTTCTAATGCATTTGATGAATAAATAGGTGCTCAATAGTAAACAGAAATACCATTTGCAATCTTGGACTTGAAACGGGGCCTTAATGTTGCCATTATTTATGTTTACAGAAGTCCTGCGGACCTTACAGGAGGTGGAATATTGCAAACGCTGAAATGATGGGGGCTGGAAGCGCACAGCAGTGTCAGCCCAGGCCGCTGCTGGAGGAACAACTCGAGTGTGCGTGCCGTTTTCGGGCCATGAATGAACCCATTGACTCCCGATGGCCTGCGGATGAGACCCAGGCTGAATGGGTCTTGTGTTTGCATGGAAAGAGAGTCCAGAAGGAACTGAGAACGTGTCCAAGCAGACATCACTATATGTCACTTTGTAGGTGCAGAGTACGTCCCCCCAGCCGTGAGCTGGGTTACTGGTAGGGGCTGCAGACCCTGGGGACACGAGGGCCCCGAGGTCCTGAGTGCTGTTGTACAAGCCTGGGGCTGTGCTTGGGGAGGACGTGGTGTGAGCAGGATCCTGCCCGTGTCCTGACCCACTCTGATAATTGGAGTCCGCCCCTCCACGGGCTTCACGCCCACTGCACAGGTACCGCCGTCCCTCGATAGGAGCTGCTGCCCTGCGGGTACAGCGATTGGAGCCTCTTGGTTTACAGGTACCCCGTTGGTGCAGAGTAACGCGATTACACACACATCGATTTGTGTAAAGCCGGCAGCATCCTCGGTGAATATTTTGGTACCTCCCGTTTCTAAATGGCATTAATGTTAACAGCAATGTAGCATCGTTACCAGCAAGGCTTCAGAGGATGCACGAGCAAAGTGTGATATTACTTAAACCTCTGCAAGTACAGTGTGGTAATTAATCAGGCACAGGTAGGTTATGTTGTCACCTTACTCAGTGGAGAATAACGCAATGCAACGGAGCAGGATTTTGGTGACAGTGGTCTGGTGAGCCGGTCCCCCCAGGATGTCCAAGCCAAGCTGCATCCCTCCTGCCGGCTGCATCCCTCCTGCCGGCTCCATCCCTCCTGCCGGCTGCATCGCTCCTGCTGGCTGCATCGCTCCTGCTGGCTCCATCGCTCCTGCTGGCTGCATTGCTCCTGCCGGCTGCATCCCTCCTGCCGGCTCCATCCCTCCTGCCGGCTCCATTGCTCCTGCCTGCCACCATCTTGGATGGGAAGCCTTGGTTCCTCTGGGCTGGGCTGTCGCCTCTGGCACCGACCCGGCACTATCTGATGCTTCAGCAGGAAGAAGATGACTCGCACGAGGCTTCTGCCCCGTGGTGCTCTCATATACATACGAGGAGACAGCTCTCCTGACCAGGGGCATCAGCTCACCAGAGAATTTTAACCAACATTGCATTGCGTTATTCTACCCTTGCTGGCCCAGACGTTATTTGATTTTTGGGGTCTCATCCTGCAGCCGCTTTGGCTGCGGTGCTCCCTCCAGTTGTGCCGTTATGTATTAATAGGGGACGGAGGTGGCAGCGGGAAAGGGTAGCAGAAGTACACATTTGTCTTGCTGTCCAGTAAGCCACATAACAAATAGCGATGCCAAGTGTAATCCTGCTTCAGTTAAAACTGTTGCTTTGGTTTGTCATCATTCATTGTTCGGAGTACAGCTGCTTAATGACAGGATGTGGGAAATGAAAAGTTTTTTTATGTCCTCGTAGACTTTTTAAAACAAAAATTCCTGAGCAACAGAGGGAGAGAAGGCCCTCGCGCAGAAACGCCTGGGTCTGAATGCCGAGACGCAGCCTGGCCGGAGCGAGCCTCCCCTCAACGAGGCTCAGGAGGAGGAGGTTTTGTTCTTAGCTTTAAAAATAACCTGCTGGGTAAAGCCAGGCCGTATTCGCGCCTCGGCTTTGTTTGCTTATGTTACACATCTGGTGCAGCTGCCTCTGCCCAGCGCTTTGCAGAATGGGACCTGCGGTTGATAGGAAGAAATGAAAAATAAAAGACAAATGCCATGGATCTGCGTGGGGCCGCGTCTTTGCAAAACGCCCCGTGTCCAATTCAGTTAGCAAATGTCAGATTTTTAACCTAAATATAGTGAATGGGAGAGAATTATCTGTACAGACTGTGAGCAAGCCAAGGCAGCCAGAGGAGGCTTCGTTAAGCCAGTAATGGAAGAGGCAACCCCAGCCCTGCGGAAAGCCGGGGTGCATGGGGTGCCTTTTTCACTTTCAGCCCCATCTTAATAATTTTCTTAATTTTTATACAGGCCACAGCGGGCTCCACCCCTTCGGCATGCTCATTGTTTCTAGTTGACGGTGCAGAATTACCGGCAGGCGAGTGATCTTTGCTGTCAGTGGGAACTCTCCTACCTGGGCGCGCTGCACATCACGTAAGCAAATAGGGAAGCTGACAGGTTTGGTGGGAGACGCGTTTCATCCAGACTTTAAACTCGTTTCTGGCAGGCACAGCCCTCGAGGAACCACGGAAGGCTGGGATGTGGCCAACAAATCTGCATAACTGCTAGCCCATCCCCTGCTTCACTCTGCCTCCAGAAATATTCTCTCCTCCTCTGAGTACATTTGTTAAGCCTTGTCCTGAACTATGTGAAATCAGTGTGGAATTTGCCCGAGGTTCCCCTCCGCCGGCCCAGGGCTTCTCAGCAGCGTCAGCAAAATTGAAGGAGGTGCTGGGGCGCTTGTCGGAGGGGCAGGAAGAGGGGTCGGGGTGCTGTGCCCTGCCCTCAGCACCGCAAGGGGCACAGAGCAGCTGAAATCCCCGGTGTGGGCTTCCCGCATACCAGGGACTTACCATGTCTTGCAGTCTCAGATAGATCTCCCCTTTTTTGGGGTTAATTGATATGTTCTTACAGTAACCTATTACCAGCAGATCACTGCCACGCTCGTCACCACTCTCTCGGTCCAAAAGTCTTTTTCTCTTTCTTCTTTTTGCTTTGTATCCCTTGAAAAATCTCTTATTTCCAACAGGCCTACTGTTGTCTTACTTTTGCTATTTTAAGTTCTGTGGCACAAAAAGGCTGACTCACAGAAAGCCGCGTTGTAGGAAACATTGGCTCAGCTGAGGAAATAATTCTCCGTTCATTCTTCCACTGTGCACTTTGGGGTTTGGGTTTTTTTCTGTCCCTCTTTTTTTTTTGGTGTGCATGTGTCTTTTGGTCTCACGTTACGGCACACATGTAGCACGGTGAAAGATTGAGAGCCATTTCTAATGCGCATAGCACTGGTCTACCCAGCCAAACGTCTCTTTCTGTATATACCCCGAAGTGTTTTATGTACCTGCTGGAAATGTTACACAGGATGCTCACACAGCTCATAAAACCTGGTCTCGTGTTGGAAATGGTTTGTGGAAATATGCTGCTTAATCTACTGCAGCCACTCACAGTGAAAATGTTGTCGCGGTGCACATCAGAGGGGGCGAAGATTGCAACCAGCTCAGGGAAGTTTGATATGTTATCAGAAGTCCTCAAGAATAAAACTGAAAGAAATGGGTGTTCAATGAAATGGTAGATAATTGACTAAAAAGGGGATAATACAGGAGGCCTGGGCAAAGTCGTCCTTCTGGTTGGACTCGGCTCCTTCTGATGAGTACCTGCGAACACCCCTTCTCAGCAAAGGGCCTCTATAAAACAAACCCTGAACCATGCCGGGGTGGGCTTTAATTGAGCGTTAGGCACATCAGTGATGTGCACTGAAAGACAAGGCTGGAGATCCAGGGTGCCTGGTGGGATGGGGGGAAAAAAACCAACCCAACAAATGCAAAACCTCAAGGGCTTTAAGTTGCCTAATAACACACTGCAGGGTGTGCTTTGGCACTACTCTGTACTTCACTTTACGTTTAATATGCCAGAACATAATGCTTAGCGTCCTGTAGGTGTGGATATAGCCTTTCTATCCACAGGAAAGCAGCTGAGAGCTGTAGTAGAGTAAGAAGAAAACTCGGGGACTTTTGAACGTACCTACTGATATTCTTTTTTCTAAACCTTTTTGACACTGTCATTAGCAAAACCTAATTAGAAGGTGGTTTTCAACAATTGCTGTCCTCAGGACATCGAGTATAGCCCTCACATAAATAATATTATCATCTTTAAAATACTTTATAAACACTAATTTACCCTCCCCATTTTCTTATGAGATAAATAATTATGTGCTAACAACAATATCATCATCATTAGTAGCTGTGTTAGTCCTCTCTCTTTATAGATGGAAGCTCATGCCCTGATAATAAACAGCTCACTGAAGGCCACATGAAGAGTCTTTCAAGCGTCTGATTAGGGAGCAAACAGCCCTGGCCCCGTCCTCCGCTCACATACAGAACCAGAACAATGTACCTTTAATGAAGGAAAAGCCGGGCGGTAGGTACGGGCAAGAGAAGGGAATCCTCTTCACGTTGGCCAGATTCCTGGGCTGCGAGGAAATGTAAAAATAGTATGTGACAGAGATGAAGGTAAATATCTGATAAATATGATGTTTTGTGCCTTTATTTACTCTGCAGTAATTATACCGAGTAATGCAGATTATATTATGAATCATGACGACACTTACAATACTGAATTTTTTGCAACCACATCCTGGCCCTGTGAGATAATCCGTTTTGATCTCCTACAAGAGCCAGATACGTCTTGCTTGAAACTTCGGAGGTGTGCGATAGCTGCTGGTACACACCCTTTTTCGTAACCTTGTTAAAATAAAACAAGTTTGGATTTGCTTAGCCATTGTAGGATGTAACATCTGAGTTTTGAGGTTATTTTTTTCCATTTTAAGAAATATGGATATTTACGTATTCAACTGCAAAAAAAAACCCAAAGTTTTTTGGGGAAAAAAAAAGTTCAAGCAATCCTTAGCGAGTGATTAAAGCCAAGAAGTTAATTTGTTCCCATGTCTCTAATTCAGCTCGCTGTATCTGAACTAATTACTACAGGAACTCGGAGGCAGCCCGGCCTTGCATTGCTGGGTGTGCTCGCAGAAAGGTTGTTTAACAACAGCCTGCCTGCTGCCATGGTACCCGCTGTCAGAGCGTCGCCTCGCAAGGAAACAACCCAGCTCCCGTTGGAAGTACAGCTCTGCACCTGCGATAACTAAACCTGCCGGGGCTCAGCCCGTGCTGTTTTCCAGAGTCAGGTCTGTGGCAGCATCTTTCCCTGTCATTCACTCATTTCTCTCTTCTCCGCAGTTGCGCGAAACATCCACAAATCCTCCCAGGCCAGATTCTGGGTAGCGAGGGATGATGTTCAGGCTTTCAACGCGACACTAATCGTGCCGGCTGGTGGCCCCGGGACAGCTCTTTCCCTTTGTTCTCCATCTAGTGCCAGGAACCGCTTTGGGAGCCCAAGGGGATGGTGGCATCCTCTGCCCACAATGGCAGCCCTCTGTGGGCAGGGAGGCCCTGGGAGAGCAGCAACAAAGCCCAAAACCCATTGTTTGTCCTCTCTCAAAAACAAAACAAAAAAAACCAGCAACAACAACAACAAAAAAAAACCCACCAAAAGAAAAAAGGGAAAATGTGCCCCAGTGGGAGCGGCCATTCCCTGGCAGGAAGACAAGGTGCAGGAGCCCTCGCTTGAAGAGGGCTGAAGCAGCTGGCATGTTTTCTCCTCTGTTTCTCTCACTTTTCCTTTAAAAATATGTTCCTCTGGCATGGATCTGAAAGCTGTCCTGGTTCACACTCAGATTTGCATCTCTTAAAGCCTTTAGGGGTTGCTGGGCCTCTGGGCAGGAGGTCAGCAGCAATGACACAGTAAGACCGACAGCTTTGCTAAACCTCGCAGTCCCACAGCAGCAGCTCTTAACTTTGCCGTCTGTGGGCTATGCTGTTGGTGGGGGCCTGCTGGTAGCTTTTAAAAATAAAAGTAGGAAACTGCCCCTGTGCAGAATAGCCGGGACGAGCCAAAGCTCTGTACAGAGGGAGATACTCGCTGGTTCACGTGTCCTACCACCTCTGATTCACAGCAGTGCTAAACGTGCGCTAAGCGGCATAACTCGTGTCCTGAAATTTCTGAAAGAGCCACTTCATGCCTTGGGATTGCACAGTTCATCAGCTGTCTATGAATGAGGGACTGTTCACCTGGTCACGCTGTTCCTCCGCTCTCCATGTTTTTTCTGGGAAGCAGAAGCCTCCGAGATCGATCCGGGTAAGCGTATCAATGAAATGATTGTTTGGGGATCGAATCCTCTCTGCCTTACAGAGATCTACAACGTATCTGTGCATGTATACTTTAAAGCAACCGGTGGAAATAAAAAGTAGTGCTACATGTTAATCACCAACGTGTTAGATGGTTTTTTACCACGTATGTTCATTGATCAATTACTGATCTCTTTGCACGCCAAGGTAGTGGCAGATGCTCCCTACTCGGAAACAAGTCCCCTTCCCAGCACGTCTTCTCCTGCAAAGTCACTGTCAGCAGCTGCAAACAGAATAGAAAAGGTCCCTTCAAATTGGTGAGCTTCCATTTCCCTTTCTCCATGTGTACAATACAAAGACAAATAATTTGAGCTTGTTTCTTGTTTGGGTTTTTTTTCTTTTTTTTAATTGGTATCTTCCTCACACTAAAGGAAAAAATGTCTTAGAGCATGAAGGCCACTGGCCTTAACTGTTAAGTGCTCCAGGTTCAGAGTTCGCAGACACGGGGAAATCATGGGGAAATCATGGGGAAGTCACGGGGAAGTCACCAGGGTGTGGGTGTACCCATTTCTGCTCTTTCCCACTCTTTTCTGGTGTGGCAGCATTATTAGGACTACAGGTGCCTTTGTGGTTTACATTAAGCCACTTTGCAACGCAAACTAAAAAAAGCATCTTCGCGGCGCATCAGACGGTCCGTGCGGGAGCCCAACTCCAGCACCTCGTCCCTGCTCCGCCCCGACAAGCCCGGAGCCAAGGCGCTCCCCCGTTGGGAGCCTGCTCCTTCTCCTGTTTAAGTCAACAGGGTTTAAGTACCACTTGTTTAAATATCAGGTTTAACTGGGGCTTGCCTACATATCAAAGGCGGTATGGTAATTTTTACGAGGGAAGGGTTCATCCTGGTATTGGCCAGACTTGTCCCTGCTCTCCCGGTTGCACAACGTGGTGCTGAGTCACGGCCGTTTCTCACCCAGTAAGTGCTTGCATTTTCTTGGTGCTGTGTTTGTATAGGATGGGGTCCCATAAACTGGGGGAGCCCCTGTATAAACAAGAGCTAAAAGTGAACAAAGAACCTTCCTGGTTCACTGATATTTATTTATGTGCTGCCATGCGTGGCGAGTTTCATTCTGGCACCCAGATTGTGTGGTGGACCGGGCTTGAACTTGCTTTTCTGAAGTCACTCACCTAATTCCTACTGATATCTCACTCGGCCTTTGGTCTCACCCCAATCTGCAAAAGATTTATGGATATTATATAGATTTAA
This sequence comes from Psophia crepitans, assembly GCA_013399095.1. Lineage (NCBI taxonomy): Eukaryota > Metazoa > Chordata > Aves > Gruiformes > Psophiidae > Psophia > Psophia crepitans. The sequence continues at coordinate 534,334 of VWZZ01007444.1, read as the reverse complement.
CACAATACCATGGCTTTTATTATTTGCTGGAAAATGTTAATAAAAACCAAGTATTACAGATGCATTTTAATCCCTGAAGTGATTTTTGAGTAGAATGCATGAATTATTAATTGTTGTTATTGTTATTATTGCAGTGCATACCTCTCTCACAGGACATTGTGAGGATTAATTAATTCTTGTAAAGATGTAAAAGGCCATATAGGTGTCAAGGGTTATGACTAAAGTGCTTTGAAAATGGAAACCACCCTGTGACTGCCAAGTATTATTATTTATGGAGTTTGGGCAGTGTGCTTGGTGCTGTGCAAACACGGGTCCAGTTATTGCAAATATTTACTTATACGTGCTTAGTAGGCCGAGCACTCACTGTTACAAGTAAATTCAACTATTTTACGGATATGTCTTACAAATACAGCTGTGAGAAGGCTTTCCAGTAGTTGGGATGAGAGCGCCACGGAAATCGAGCAGCCGTGCTACCAACGCACTTTGAAGGCGCGCTTTTCTTCAAACACGTGGATGAACCAAGAGTTCAGATCCACTCCAGTTCTATATCCTAAAGTTAGGGTTTGGTCCCGTCTTTCTCACTGCTAGGAGTCTGGGAAAGGAAACGTAACAAGTGTTATTGTTTAAAAGCGCCTCTCCCAGCTCAAGGCGAAGCCAACTCCCTAAGCTCAGCTCACTCACTGAACAACCCGCCGTAAACCATAACCTGCTCAACTGCCCTGCGTTACCCAACATCCGTTCTTGGAAACCTCCGAGAGCGAGAACCTCCCTCCCGTGCACTCTGCAAGCGGCCCCGGCAACTCTGAGCCCACCTGCATATGTGGGCAACAGAACTACAAAGTCTAAAGCTCATCAGGGAAAGTAAGGCCTCTGTGCATTCCTGCGAGGCACTCGCCTTTGTAAAGAGAGAGAAACCAGAACAAAACGGATGGGGTGAGAGTATTAAAGCGTAAATCTGCCAGAATGCACTCTGCAGATTCTGCAGAGCAGAGCAGAACAGATAATCGGGTAATCACCCAGTCGGGTACGTCGTCATGTTAAAAACAAAAGCCTGGCACTGTGGTCGTGACTGAACATTAGGAGAACACCAGACCACGGAAACCTTCAGCTGGATGACTTCAGTTCAGCACGCTGTCGCTGCGCAGCAGATGGATGGGAAGATGGGGTTCGTCGTTCCTGTGGGCCAAACAACGCACACGAGAGGTTTTCCCTCCTCACTCGCTCACAGGAGCTTTCTGCACCTCCCGTTCCTATCTCATGGATTTCTCACAGCTCCTCCCATACCGTTCTCAGGCCCCCTGTAAGAGGTGCCTTGTCTTCTTTCCTTAGGCCACCTCCATACTCCCATTCCCCTTCCTCCGCCCACTCTTATGTTCTTTTATCTGGGAAATAAACCATTCAGAGTATCAGGAGGTTAAACTCCTTCAGAAGCACGGACAGATCTGAGATTATAACGTAGGAAGGTGTTCCTGAGTACCTTGCCACCTTTCTCCCCTTTTTAAATTTAACAACTTTCAGCAAAGTGGTCGAATTTTGGAATCAGTCTGGATATGGTCTTCAAAAATTATTGCCTCTTTACATACCTAAAGCAGACAACCTGCACACCATTATTGAGAAAGTTGTCCACTTGGGCCATCAGAATCATTACAGAAATAAATGTTGAACACGAATGGGTTTGCAATTACAAATACACTCCCTGGCTTTCTAGAGAGACTGGTTTCCTCATATAACTCAGGCCACTTCAAGCACATGGACTGAAGGCCCAGGGCTTTCTCAGAATTAAATTATTTTGCAATGCAAAAAAAAAAATTAAAAAAATCTGTTTTCTGCAAGTAGTTAAATACTAGTCTTCATAAAAGAAAGAAAAGTACACGGGCTTGACCCTGAAAAAAGCGCTGTGAGGCGATCCCACACCCAGCAACCCACCCATCTGTTTCCATCCAGGCTTTGTGGAGTCGAGGTCCCATCCGCTTCCGAGATGAGGCTCAGGTAAGAGGAATCTGCCTGTGGAATGTCCCAGGTGTTAGGCTGAAGGTAGGATCCACCCTTAACTGTGGAACTGTCACCCTAGGACTAGCATAATTCTTCAGAAATGCTGAGCTCTGGTCACAGCGGCCCCTCTCTCTCTGTCTTACCAGCCATAATAAAAACACGTTCCGCAGAAGCGTAGTGATGCTGAGGCCCCGTCCAGGCAGCATCAGACCTGGGCTTACGCGCGGAGAGCCTTTGGCAGAAGCAGGATGACATCTGATGTTGCCATCAGATCTGTGCGTGGTCTGTGGTCGCTGGGACTCTGCACGAGTGCCGACGTACGGACACAAGGGTGCTGGACTAACGCCCAAGAGTGCGAATTGCTATTGCAAAAAAACATTTTTAAGATGGAAAGGGCTGCCTGGTGACGAATGTGGTTTCCATTAACAAAGCTGGCTTTAGAAAGTAAACAGACCTGCGATATAAACAATAAGCCAGCATTTCAATTCTAAAACCAAGCCAGCACCCAGGTAGGACACAACATTATTACTGCAGATTATTTTCATTACATAAAATTATAGGGTAGATGCAGTAACGGACCCAGGCGTAAGCGTTGGCCGAACTCCGGCTCCCGCACAGGCCGGGATCCCCAACGCCAGGTACCACCGCCAGCCGCCAGAACTAAACCCACCACGTTACATCCTGCATTTACAGCTGGGCTTTCGGCAGCGGAGAGCAATTAATGGCTTTCCTGGAAAAACTTCCAGCGCCGCGCCACCCCGCCCGGGTGGCTGTGGGGCCCGCCCTGCCTTCCCCGGCCCCCCGCTCCCTCAGGAGCCGACCATCGGCGCCCCGAGGTGCGGGCGCAGGCCGCGGGTGGCTCCCCCTGCTCCGCAGCCGCGGGCAGGCCCGGGCAGCCTCCCTTTCCTGTCAGGGCCCCGGGCGGCCTCCCGCAGCCCG